>CABFPE010001093.1:6273-29725 GCA_900660155.1 Hofstenia miamia | reverse complement strand
TGAGGGCACAGTCACTGCTGTCGCCTATCTTACAATGCTGCAGACATTCTTTTGGCCGAGAGCTCAAAATCATCAAGATTTCTATTTTCAACAAGATGGGGCACCACCCCACTACGGCCTGATAGTTCGAGAATGGTTGGACACTAATTTTGAAGGCAAGTGGATTGGACGACGTGGACCGATAGAGTGGCCAGCCCGCTCGCCAGATTTGACACCACCAGACTTCTTCCTATGGGGTGTAATTAAAAATCTTGTTTATGCTCAAAAGCCTGCTACTCTCGAAGATCTTAGAGGCGCCATTGTGCAGTTGTTCAACACGATCGATGTGGAACTGTGTCAAAAAGTTTGCCGAAGTGTCGCAGAAAGATTTCAAAAGTGTGCTCAACATAATGGGGAACAATTTGAACATTTTGATTAATTTGCCTTTTCAAACTAAATATAAATTCTATACTTACTGCCATTGTTATTTTGATTTATCAAGAACTAATATTTTTCGGTAAGATTTTGTTTAATAAATCGGGCGTTACTTAATTAACACCCTGTATATATATATATAAGTAGGCAGATAAAAAAATACAAGTAGGCAGGGAAAAAATTGTAAGTAGCACAAGGAATCTGATTGTATACTTTACAAATCTGAAAGCATTGCTAAGAAAATTAGCCGCTAGAAGCATCACTTGATACCTTAGGACATGTAATCATTTTAGTCTCAGATATACAGGAATTCAAACAAAAGAATTGTTTAAATTAGCTGGAGTTTTAATAAGGGTTTGTAAGAAGAAAATTTTTTATAAATTTTTTTTGTTCAAATATACATTTTTGTTCAATGAAGTTCAATATAAAACAATGTAGTTTAAGCATTTATTTAATATTTGTGTCAGTTTTACCGATTTTTAAACAAAACAAGCAATGTAACCTACATGATGTCACATAAACTACATATCTCACAGTGTAAGTTTTGGAGATTGAAGACATTGGGATTTAAAGTAAGTGTCTCTCATCCAAACAAGTTATTTAGTAAAATAAATTTTTTCACTTCAAAGAAATTTGTGCATTGAATTAAGTTAAGAAAAAGTACTTTCAATTGAAAAATTATGAAATCTGAAAACCCTGGATATTAATGTATTCTAAAAAAATTGAAAAAACTGCTTAATACATTTTGAAGTTTTAACCCCCAGGCTCAAGTTTCATGAAATGGCCCTGCAGGACTCTAATATGATTGACATATGACTGCATTATACTATCATCTATATTTATATTGGTAAGGTTAGTCTGCAAATATTGATAAAAAAACGTTCAAAGGAATGACCAGAACATAGCCCCCTCTCCCCTCCTATAGATACGCACTGATCTAACATTCTTTACTAATTCCGGTTCCAACCTTGTATGTGCACATATATATTTTAACAAAATATGTTTTAAAATGTCTAATATGGCATTTCAAAGTCTTCTTTAGTAACTACAACAAAATTCAAAAAAAAAAATATTTGGTAGAAAGAAATTACCATAGAATTTCAAGCCTGCTACACTACACTATTCGGTAGTAATGCATTAAAACACACTCTAAATGTGAAAAAAGAACTTTGTCTCCAAGACACTCCAAGTCAAACTTATGTTAATGCAACAAAAACACATGTATGCAAATAAATGATTAGCAATAAGCATTAAATTTAAGCATTAAGAATTCGTAATAAGACAAACGAGTATTAATTCTAGACCTCGTAGAACGTGCTTTGTAGCATTTGGTGAATATTTATGGTAAGCGTCACAGTGCGATTTACATCAAAGCATTGATCCGAAGCACAAATTAAATTGTAATATATAGAGTAACATTAAAATTGGTGCTGATGAGTCAATATGTAATGTTGATTTGTAAACAAACATAATTGAAACAACATTGCGATGTTGTATGAAAACTATAAAGGCAAAATATTAAACCTTCAAACAGTAAAAATGTCTACATATTATTACAATACATTAATTGGGGTGGATTAATTTCCATTAATGGGAGGCCATTAATGGATATTAAGTTTACAAAATGATAACTAATGAATTTTAAAAATACCATAATTGTCATTATTAAAATTATTATATAACTGCTAATTGTATATTTGAATTATTCATCATGTAAACTTTTTATATCAGATAAAAAAAGTTAGTTGCATGTCCTCCGAAAAAATAATTGGGCTTCTCACCGATCGCAATAAATCAGTATTGACTTTGATAAGTCAATTAATTCAAACATGCATGGATCAACTATTCCAAAAGCTATACGCAAGCTAATTATTTCAAAACATTTTGCAGGTATGTCACGTGACAGATTTTGGAAAGAAATGGAACGACTAAAGTTAACTTTTCACAATATTGTCAATCATTTTAAAGCAGCTGGCAATACTCAGCCTAAGAAGAGTACAGGACGTCCGTGAAATATTGGACAGCACTCTAAACCCACGTTGAATTGCATATCCAAGGGCAACGCTAAAAAGCTTGGACAGAATTAGGATACAAGCTAACGAATAAAGCACTCAGACTATCAGAAGGATCCTCAATATTTCTGGTATGGTAAGCAGAGTTGCAGCTAAATGCCACAAGCCTCAAACTGTGGTAGAAGCAGCAAAGTGCCAGAGTAAAATAGTGTTGCGATTATGGAATACAATCGTCGATACAGATGAGTTTATGTACGATGACCTTGTAATGCTAAAAGAGAACACGATAAATACTTCCTGAAAACAGTGAAGCTTGTATGTGGTAGTATTAGGGTGCGTTCACACAGAATATAGCGCTTGCATTTTAAACACATGTTTTAAGATAGTTGCATTCACACAGAAAGCGAGCTTGCGCTTATGATAGATTTATTGCAATGCATTAATACGAGAGTATTCACACAGAACGCCAGCTTGTAATTGCAATCACCTAGAAAATTGATATTTCTCAGCACATATATTTTCATTAATTAGAGCTAATCAGCTTATATAATGTTGAACATGTAGTTATTTACTATTGAATTAAATACTAAGGGAACAACTGACGTTAAAATAATTCTCCACAATGGAATTTTTAATGCTTATTTGATTTGTTTATTAAATACTTGTATGAAATTTCTCAAAAGGATAAATTTACATATCATTTATATTATTCAACACAATTTACATTTTATTTAGACTTATTTACCAAGCATTATTTTCGCAAAATTTTGCGAATATTTTTCAAGCATTCATTAATGCAATTAGTAAGTTAATTTGTATTTTTTTATTCATAATTAAAAACATTTATATCAAAATTTGTTTATATGTACAATAGGTGCATGTGTATAAACATTTCATTTAGCAAATTTGCTATAGGAATATATTAAATTACTGCATAATAAAACAGCATTGCATATACACATTCATCTATTACCAAGTGGGCAGCTGTAATTACATTTCAAATGTAAGTGACAGGAAAACATTTTGACGAAATTAAGACCGCTCCAAAGTGGTTTGAATATGTAGCAGAATTGATCATTCATAAACAATTGCATGCGTAAAGAATTAACTATAAGCATTTCCAATTTGCAAGTTACAATTTGTAAAGTAAATTTTAGATTATTATTCGTAATCGAAACAGCCTTTGAAACAGCTGTCTATAATGGAAACGAGTTCACAAAACACGCTAAAGCAGTTTTGAGAAGTTGTTTGTTTGCATACATCATAAATGCCCACTAATTTAATTATATTGCAGATTTATTAATCACAGTTTTCCTTCCAAATGTGATTATTTGTAAAGCATAATTATTAATATTTTTAGAATGCCAATAAAATAAAACTAGTCTTTTGACTACAGCAAACAAATGTATTCAGGGGCGTGTGTAGGATTTTCTGACCGAGAACATCATAGCCATCCCCGCGAAAATTTTTGTTTTTGAAAATATTGAGAAAAAGACCCTAAAAATGAATTTTCCAACCTTAGATTTTATATTTTTCATTTTTTTTGCTGAGAATTTTTTGATTTAACCAGTAAAAATCAATTTTGAAACCCTGACGGGGCATTCCACCATGCCAACCCTTGCGTACGCCATTGAATTCATATACATATTATCAAATTTACATGAAACGCACAATATTGAATTTTTTTAATGAATTTAAGATATTCAGGGATGTTACACTTAATATTTTCATTTTAAACATAATATTAACATTAACCATAAAGTTCAATTAAGATTAAGATATTCCGTAGATTAACCAAAAAGTTCAATTAAGATTAAGACATTCCGTAGATTAACCAAAAAGTTCAATTAAGATTAAGACATTCCGTAGATTAACCAAAAAGTTCAATTAAGATTAAGACATTCCGTAGATTAACCAAAAAGTTCAATTAAGATTAAGACATTCCGTAGATTAACCAAAAAGTTCAATTAAGATTAAGACATTCCGTAGATTAACCAAAAAGTTCAATTAAGATTAAGACATTCCGTAGATTAACCAAAAAGTTCAATTAAGATTAAGACATTCCGTAGATTAACCAAAAAGTTCAATTAAGATTAAGACATTCCGTAGATTAACCAAAAAGTTCAATTAAGATTAAGACATTCCGTAGATTAACCAAAAAGTTCAATTAAGATTAAGACATTCCGTAGATTAACCAAAAAGTTCAATTAAGATTAAGACATTCCGTAGATTAACCAAAAAGTTCAATTAAGATTAAGACATTCCGTAGATTAACCAAAAAGTTCAATTAAGATTAAGACATTCCGTAGATTAACCAAAAAGTTCAATTAAGATTAAGACATTCCGTAGATTAACCAAAAAGTTCAATTAAGATTAAGACATTCCGTAGATTAACCAAAAAGTTCAATTAAGATTAAGACATTCCGTAGATTAACCAAAAAGTTCAATTAAGATTAAGACATTCCGTAGATTAACCAAAAAGTTCAATTAAGATTAAGACATTCCGTAGATTAACCAAAAAGTTCAATTAAGATTAAGACATTCCGTAGATTAACCAAAAAGTTCAATTAAGATTAAGATATTCTGTAGATTAAGTCAAATTACAAGAAGATATTAGAACCAGCAGTAGAACTACATGTAGTATTATTTAAATATGATTTGAAGAAATTGCTTAATAACAGTTTTTCGTACGAACTTATATCTAATTTGGGGATATGAAAGCCGAAAATACTTAACATGTTTAAAATCAAATTTACAATCTCTTACAATCGCGCACTTTCTGTGTGAATACAACTATCTTTAAACATGTGTTAGAAAATATCGCAAGCTCTCTATGTGAACATCTTAGATTTAAAGCTAGCCGCTCTAGCAAGCACAATCTTTCTGTGTGAATGCATCCTTATGATATAAGAGGATATCAAATCCACTTTTCAATGAAAAGAAGTCATTTGACGAAAACATGGATAGTCGCACAAACACCAAATTTGGAGGGGAATATGCTATTATTCATTGAAAACACAAATTATGCAACAAGATGGGGGCATTCTGTCACAAATTCAAAAATTTCTAGAAAAAAATGGAGTCTTAATCTTCTATAATTGGTCTATTCAATCACCTGCTTTAAATACAATTGAACATTTTTGGGCTAAGCTGATGTGAAATATTTCGAAAAGGGATCCAACTAACATTTCTAAATTATGGGAGTAATGCAAAAGGAGTTTTATAACACACCAGACTCATTAATTGAGAATCTTAACAACTCACTTTCAAGCAACATCAAGCTGGTTTTGGACGTTCATGTACACTCTAAAAATTACTAATGGTTAATTTTGTATATAAATTCTACTTTTGTTACATTTCTGAACATAAAAATTCATCCTGAAACAGAATGTTTGATTTCTATCTAGATGTTTTTCTATCATTTTAAAATTTCTCTCTTTTGCTTTATACTGACGTTGATATATCTGTTTGCAAGTGGCCTTTTAGATGTTCATTAATGCGTACTCTAAAATGTCTTGAAGATAGTCCAATTTATAAAATATTACATTCCTCACAGCTGTATTTATAGACTACAGGCGACTAGTTAGTTGAGTGAATCACTAGGTCCCTGATTTAGGGGAATTTAAACGAAATAAGTTCAATTTCAATTACTCCAGAGCTTTCAAACTACAGTTGATTATGTTGTAGGCATATACAAAAGAATGCGCTGATAAAGTATGCGAAATATTTAAGCGCTTTTGTTGGACAATTCAAACTGGTTGATTTGTGCACTTGTTTTCTAGGTCAATCAAATTATAACACCTATTAAGTGGTTGCTTAAGATGTAGGGATCTATCACTGAATGGCATTGAATGACAGATAAATTTAAAAGTAATAATTTTGAAAATACTACAGTAATAACATACTAGCTATCAATGAAAAGATGGTGACCCTGAATTTTCAAAAACAAGAACCGGAGGAGAGCTCCAACATATGGAAATGTGAATGGGGCAAGAAACTTAACCAAACCAATCCTTTGGTTGGACAAACATAACTTAACATATCAAAAATAGCCAATTGAAGTCAGTAAAAATATCTCAATTTTGATGCCATAAGCAAATTTCCAAAAAGCAATGAAGATTTACGGCTAGACTGACTGGATATATACTAGCTTAAAACCCGTCAGTTTTGTGAAGGACTTTTTGACTCGAAAACACACAAATTTGCAAATAGCAGGTTGGAGACATTGTAAAAGTACATAGATAAGGATATCAGAGCTGTTGATTGAAAAATTACAGATGAAGAACCTGAACTGAAGGGGTAAAAAAATTGATCTACTAATATTTAGGCATATTTGCGTGCTACTGAAGAACACACGGTCAATCTTACCAGGCAGCTATTTTGGGGTTCTCTCCACTTACTACAGAAAAACAGCTTTGGGCTGCCCAGCAGTATGGATTTATAAAATATGTCCTCAGCATCTGTAACAGAAAGTTTGAGAATATTAGTGCATTCATTGGGGAAGATATGTCTGTCTATAAAGCACTTGTTGTTGATTGTCTATGTTTCTCACGAATTCAATTTAACACGTGCGCTTTATCTTGAACAGAACAGTCACTTAATGACAATGAACGTCTTGATGGACAAAATATGAAAAACAGTCAAGATACTATGCCCAAGAACCATCTTAAGCTCATTCATGAAAATTTTACACAATGAACGAACAAAATATAACAAGCGATATTGGAAAAATGTTAAAATATAACCGATTAGTGTTGAGGAGGAACTTGAAACACTGATTAGAATTTTTGGTTTACTCAGTTAAATTTTTTAGCTCTTTGTTCTAGACAATCAATGTTTATATATGCACGTTCACTAACACTTGTGTTAATATCTCAAGACTAACAAAATTTCTAATAGGCTTAGCGAAAATCTTTCGAAAATGTGGAAAAAACGGTTTAAAGGGACACCAAACTTTTTAGGGAGAACAATACAATCAAGAAAACTATAAACTAAATTTTAAATTTTGGAATATTTTAGTGAAACAATTTTGCAAAATTTTTATATTTAAGTATAATTCACATGACTCTGGGCAGGGCGCCATTATTTTTGGTCAGAGCCTAATCCGCTTTTATAGTTTTGTTTGGGCTTGGAATATGCCACTTAACTTGAGTTTGGGAATGAACTTCGCCCCATTTACGGCATTTAGAGGATAACATACTACGAAAAATATCGAAATGGCCAGAAATCAGTAGTGTATATCAGGAGTGCAAATGGGTCGACAATCAGTTAGCCGAAAGGAAAATATTCACATAAACCACATTTCCACATTTTAAATATGCTGCATATTACATTCAATAAACGAATACGTAAGGGAATATGGGTTAAAACAAACAATGTTTGACTTACAGTATTTTTAAAAATTTAAAAACGCAACAGTAATATCTTGTTTACTGATAGTTAATAATATTAATCACAATCGTATGCTACAAATAGCAAATACTATAAAATTAAATCCAGGGCTCGGATATGTTAAAAACCGCCCCCGTAACAACAGTTCTTGAATCTAATTCTATTTTGTCTCATTTTTCATTTTTCAACCTTGGACTTAGTATTGCAGATTGCATGTGAAAATCAACGATAACAAATTGTATCGCTTAAAGTTTCAAGTTTACCAATTGTATTTAAAAATATTCGAAATCGAAACGGCGGTATTTTTTACAAAAACCCAACTAAAACGGAAAGTAAAACCTAAAATATTTCTTCCCTAATTGAATTGTTTACACAACTTAGTTTTCAGAAAGCGGAACACAAATAATGTTTTGCAAAACTAATGTTTCAGTATTTTATAGTCAAGGTGCAGTCGTGGCTTATAATACAATAGGAAATTGCAAAACATATGTTAGAAATAAAACTGCAGATTGTGAAGAGTAACCAGTTCAAATCGTTGAATTTAATAAATATTCTTTTGAACATAAAAGGATAGAAATTAAAGAAATAACTTATGCGTACACACCTTTTGTGAAATAATCCTTTCAAGCTTTTCTAATTCACTAGCGTATTCAACATGATCAGCTGTCGACTTTACTGTAACGTGTTCAACAAGAAGCGAATTTAGCTTACTACGAAGCTCTTCAATCTAAATAAAATTGGTTGTACCTATCGGATATGCGCGCAGCTCTGGTAACCACTATTGTGTTATACAGTGTTATAATTGCACTATCTAAGGAAATTGGTATTTAGCGCGTTTTATTACTATTAAGGTAAAATCACTAACTACAGAAAAAGCGCAGTGGTTTTATAATAGTAATAATACTAGTTTCTCCTACACTTTCTCAAATAACAGGCATCATACATGGCTCATTTAATACAATCTTGAAAATGTTTGGATTTGATGTGTTATTAGATTTTACAGCTTAATTTGTTGTTGAGTAGTTAAACAATTGATGGAGTTGTTTACACTTGCATAGTGACCAATCATGTGAGAAATGAAAGACGAAGTATCAATCTGATTTGATAACTTTCATCTCAATTGAGGAAATATATGTCTTTCAAGTGTTTATAGCAGTATTAGCACAATTGAGGTGCTCAAATTCTCATTTTCTAAAATTTTATTCCTCTTCTCAATTGATCACAACTATTTAGAACTGTAATCGCATCTTAAATTGATTGATTTAATGACAATATTCCTAAGTTCCATATCAAAATTAGTCATGCTTTAGCTAGTCAAGGATAGACATGGATTGGATGAGAATATCTGCATCCGCATCGAAAAAAATTATATAACTTATGTCCACATCCCTCCGCATCGTCACTCAAACTTCATCTTTCACATTCACATCCCAATCAAAAAAATTGTAACCGCAAATATGGGCACTTGAAAATGTCAATATTTTACGATTCCTGCAAGTAACATGGTTAGAGTCAACAAAGCAGACACTTCTATATTTGATTCTGCAAGTAATATTACGAAAAATGGAAACTTTATTGATATATGCATATGATATTTTGAAGAGCATTGTGATTATTGACTAATAATGGTAAGCATAAATAAATCTATACAATCTCTTAAAATGTGGAAAAAGACATTTATCATCAAGAAGTTCAGTTTCCATTAATAACATGAAGAGAATATCAAAATAGCAAAAGATATGCAAACTGAAATAGATTTTTAAGGACATTTTAAATGTAAATGAATTCCTCAATTCCAAAGAAAAATATAGTTAATACCGCTAAAATCAAAAGAATGTGCAATTAATGCTTAAAAAGATTAAAGTCGTTACACAAAAAAGACAAAATGAGCAATGCTATTTAAAAATTTATGAAAATGACAAAAACACATGTCCATAATTCTGAACATAAATTTATAACGATTATAAGATCAAAGAATGACTGAGTGATCAGGTCATTAAATTCTGAAAATTGCATAATTAAACAATAGTAGATGACATAAATCCCCATAATTGTAAAATGAAATACCTCTTTAGCTTTATCTTCCTTATAATGTGCGATTTCCTCACTAATTTGATCTAAAAGTTGATCTTTTTCATTTAACTGATCCAGCAAATCTGTTGCATCGTTTCTAAAAGTATGGAAATTTTACCACTGCACACCAAATTCAAAAGCGTCAGCTGAAAACTTAATTGTTTTATATTCAGCAGCTCATTAGAACAGAAAAAAGAAACCTTGCATCCTTATAAGCCTCCTCTGATGCATCTAATTTTAATTTTAGTTGAACATTTTCGGCAGTGATATTCGTTAATTTAGCTTCAGAGTCAGATTTGTATTGCTCCATCTCATCAACAATGGTGTCTATGAAATCGTCACTTTCGTTTACTTTCGCATTCAGAGCATCTCGTTCTTCTGTTAATAATTTGATCTAAAAACAATTGTTAAGGATGCCCATATTTTAAGGGAATATTGGGATTTACATACATTCATTAATATAGTGAAATTGAGACAATACCTGATTTTCTAAATCTTGCATGACCTTTCAATGAAATTATAGAATACATCAATCAAATGAGTTTGTCGCATCTGGCAACAATTCAATCTATATGTAAGCGGTTGGTTAGAATTGCTTAACAAATGTGCAAAGAATTAGACAATGTGCATTTAAATAGACAGCTAAAATGTTAAAATTTATATAGTGAAACGATATTAAATCTAGAATTTGACCACCGGGAATATCTTCGATGGTTACAATGAAGCTGGCAAAATATATTTTACAGAATTCAAATAATACCACAATTTAGTTGGTTATTAAAAATTCAATCTTTGAGAAGGCCGTTGAATGTGGCCAAAAATTTTTTATTACAATTGTGTTCGAATGAACTAAGAATTTGATTATTGAGAGTAGAAACCGCCATCTATAAAAGAGAATGGAATTAAAGATACATCATAGAAATCCATCGCAACTGGGTAATTCCTTGATATATTTTTCGAAGAATTCAATGTAATCGTAAAACTATTAGCAAAAAACATGTATATAGTTTGAAAACCTACGAAAGTGCAATTGATTCGTTTATAAATATTAAAAAACTATTTCTTCAACCATTTTACGCATATTGGGTATAGAGAAGCAATATTATAATGGTGTTTACCAAGATGAACGCTTAATTTTCATTCCTATTTGTTAATGCATTGCAATGTAATTAGTTCGAAGTGCATTATGGGTATATAACTAATGAATTGTAATAAACCAAATATACAGGGAACTAAAGTATATTGAGTCCACTTTAGTTTACATGTGCTAATAAAATGCAAAGTTACAAATATCAACGATGAAATTAAAGTACAAAACCACATCATAAATATAGAGCTAAATATAATTAATGGTTCTACAACACATATTTAGGCCTTGGTCTAGAAAGTCCTTGTATGAGACAAGGATAATTCTGTGGGAAGTTTTTTAATTAATCTCTAATAAAATACTATTTTTCAAATTTATTAATTAGCCTTAAAGCAAATGCAGATTGCTGCTGAACATTTTCCGCACAAATCATACATTTTTTTCAAACAAAACTATATGCAATATTTGCTCTTACTGCCTGTTTCTTGTCTATTTGTGATTGAATTAAATTTTATTTCTAATAAGTATATCGAGCATGCTATTCACATATTTCATGGTGCATCATCAAAAGCATAATATATGTGCTAATATATGTATTATTTTAAGGAAAAAACCAATCTATACTGAAGTTGGTTCATATCATTGCCCCTTGTGTGTAGAATTTTTGTGTAGATGAATTTTAAATTTCTTTTAACATTTATTCCAAGAGCTTATAAGTCTAAAACTAATAAAACAACCCATAATCTGTAAGCATCACTAGATAGAGAATTGTCTCCTCTTTCTTTTTCATCTTACTGACTTGAGCAATTTAATTACAGGAAACAAAATGGTTGAGGCCAGTTGTTTCTGCTATGAGCTTTGACCTACTGAATACCTGCACATGAGAAACAGTGAAACTTTAAATCTGTTTTAAAAAATAAGAATTATCAATGAAAAATCTTGAATCTTTTGAAGTATGGTTGTCACAGCATTACATTTGTACAAATTTTCAAGCTTATATTTGAGCGCGTTCATTAATAGTTGTGAATATATCTCACAATTTCACAAAATGACAAAATTGCCTAAAAATCTGGAAAAACAGCATATTTTGTATACAGGCTATAGACAGTTAAATTTAAGAAATTAATTTTCATATTTCTGAAATTCAAAACATACTACGTGTTGGAATATCAAATTAAATAAATACAAAACATTGGTTATAAAAAAGATAAAAAATGTAGATTGATGATAACTACATAGAGTATATGTAATGCAGATCCGAAATTAAACGTTAACACAAAAATACGAATAATCAAAATTTAATCACTAATCAAAACATCTGTCAAAAGCAAAAGTAAATTAAAAACTTTGTGAAACAAAATTAGCATATATTCGAAAATAACAATTTCTCAACTTCATTGAGGGAGAGAGAAATTATTGCAGACAAAATTCAAAGGTTTTATGAATGAACATCAATTAACATGAAATATATTTTTTGTCCTAACTACAATATCAACATAACAATATATGAAAAAGCTTCAGAACATATTTTTCACGTAATGTCTTATATATGGTGGATCATTAACTAAATAATGCAATCCTACTAAAAATTATTAGTGTACACTTCAATTAGCTAGATTTGCGCAGCTTTCCAAAGATCTAAAGTGCAAAGTTAAATAATAAAATAAAATAATGAAGACTACTTTATTGACGAAAATGTACTCCTAAATGGTACAAATATAGGCATTAGTATAATGGTTTTTGCGTAAAATAGTAGCAAATCCATCTTATAATATAATTACATTCAGGCGAAATATTATATAATACGTTGCTTGAATATAAAACACAAGATAAAGAAATCTGATTTGCAAATTAAGAATCATATTATAAATTTGCGTCAATTTCTTAGTTGAAATTACAGTTACAGAATAAAGCGTTGATGCTAAATGATACATCTATTTGGTAAAAACATTATAACGATTTGAAGTTGCCAATGGTGTTGTGGAAGTATCTGAAGATCTTGAAGTAGTTAAGCGAGGTGAATGGAAATTACTAATATCTTTATTTTTAGGTGCAGAAGCCATGTTAGCGGAAACTTCAAGGGAAGGAAATGCAGTTTCATTATTGACATCGGGAAGAGTCTGTGCTTGAACTCGTCGTTTATTAACATTAGCCATAGAATTACGTAAGCTTGGAGGCACATAAGACTGCTTTGTAGCAGGAGCCGATGTATTTTTAATTGGTGCAGAAGCAGAAGTGGGAGGGTTTGCATTAGCTGATTCCATATTGCGCCATGGTCCTATGTTACTTTCACTTCTTTCAACCAGAAAATCTGCAAACTCGTTTTCTTCTTCTATCACACCACCCTGTAAAAGTGCGGAATCGTCATTACCAACATTTTCATTATCCGTAGATTCAGTTAAACCAGCAATTGTGCGACTACTTTTTAAAAGTGCATCTTCTTGACAATCTTCCCATTCATCATCATGAGCAGTAACAGGCTCAGAAACTGGTTGCTGCGTTGGTTCTTCTGATATATTTGAGATTGCAATAGTAGATTGTTTGTCTTGCACACTTTGTTTCGATTTAGATTTACCCGATTTCTTTTTGCGATCACGTTTTGCGAAAAATTCGTCCAAATCAGATGCCATTTTCTAAATAAAATTTAATGAATTAAAATTTGGTTAAAATGCATTCTCGAGGCTGTATATTTAAGTCTATACAATAATGTTCAAAGTGCAATAATATTGAATTAACCGTTCTTCCATATCAACTATGTATCTATTAAGTTATCGGAATAAAATTTTAAGCATTGCAAAGAAATACTTCACATCAACACTTATCTTAATATTTAACGATTTAATTCTGAAAAATACTTTGAATGAAATTTTAAAAGCGCATTCCACACAACAAATAGAAAAAATTAAATAACGATCATTAGCTGTTCCTAAAACATAAAACTGCAATAAACATACACAGATTAACAATGTAGGCTTATGAACTGCAGCCTTATGCTTACGATTTATCGCCTTAGCGGAGCATACTAATAATGCCTATTTGACAAAGGACAAAACCACAAACGTCAGAGATTGCGCGTTTCTGGAACATTTTCAATTTATAAATTGCTTAGGACAAAAATCGATCCATGCTTGAATTGGAAGTCTATCCTGAACGCGGACTTGGCAATGAAACAATTGAATTTACATTGGGTTTGAGTCTTTTTATTTTGCTTACAATAAATTTATCTAGATTAGAATATAATACAATACAATAGAAATTGTTTCTTCAAGCACAAAACAGGAATATAAATGTACCACCATGTTCGAAAAGAATAAATATTTGAACCGTAGAATTTTTAAATTTTTGATGCCTCTAATGTGTTTCACTCCATCATTTATTAATTGAAGTAATTATCTCAATTATTAAGTATGTTATGTGAAATGAGTAACATTACATTTTAAATAGATTATTGCATTTGGAATTTCATAAACATAAAAATTCAAGCTACTCAACCGCACAACTACCAACGATGCACCACATAGCCAATGTTCAAATTTTAATTTCATGCCCTACCTACTTCAGTAGAGATTCTTTTACACATTATATTTGCATTAGAGATAAAGCGATATTCACCTGGAAACTGGAGTTTTGAAACGTACAAAGTAAAAGTATTATTACTACAATATGTTATGACAACGCAATATCATATTGAAGACAGTGACTTTCCGATCATTCAAGTTATATACTATTCAACATTTGCTTAAAGTGAGCACCAGGTTTTTGAATGAAAAGGTCAATTTTATTTGTGCAGTTGGCCATCCTTGACTAATTGACCGATAAATGTGGAAAGAATTTCGTTGCAGTACCTGTCTGCACTCAGCGGGTCAGTGAATACATTGGCGCCAAGAAATTGGTGAGGATTTTAATGGAATCACACTTCATTAGAAAAAAAGTTTTCCAGCATTTTATCTTCAATCAGATTATTTTTATACTATATACTAACTGGTTGGGCCTTCAAAATATCCTTATTTTTTTGTTCTGTGAAAATCGCAGGTCTTCTAAATACTTAGTGCCGACGATAAGAACCATGTTGCTAATATGACCGCATGCTAAGGAACAATGTTTCTTAATAAAAGAGCGTTGCAAAGCATTTGACAAAGAAGCGATGCAATAGATAATCCCATAGGAAGTTTGCGGAACCAGAACTTATAATTTTGGAGCTAGGAATGTCGTCTTATATCTTTGTTCATTTGAAAGGTCAGTGGGGTAAAATGCGGCTGCAAGATCTAAAGACAATGGTGCATGATAACGAAATTGTTAATGAAAATTTAATGCACCCGCAAATGGCGGAAGATAGAATGATGGATTTGTACAAAAACGAGAAATGGGTGAATAGTCTACTACCATTCGAATTTTAAAAAGGTACAGCATTTATAAGGTACAAATTTATAAAAAGGGTGGTGGTCCGGATCGAAAGCCTGATGCTGAATTGCTGATATAGCGAGGTTGAAGCTGCGGATACAATAGAAAATGTCAAATCAAAAATTCAAGATAAGGAAGGCATTCCGCCTGATCAGCAAAGATTGATTTTTGCAGGAAAGCAACTAGAAGATGGTAGAACTCTGTTGGATTACAACATTCAAAAAGAATCCACTCTTCATCTAGTCTTAAGATTACGAGGTGGAAATATACAATTGGAGGTAAACTCACACTCGGGGGAGCATTTTTCAATCGACGTCGCTCCAGGATCTACATTTGACGAAGTAAAAGAAAAAATAAATAAAATATGTGACACATCCAACCTTAAATTTAAGTTCAAATCCAAATCTAGTGGAAGCAAATCTAGTGGAAGTGCATTTCATATATTTGTGAAAACTCTTGATGGCACAACAATAACTTTGTGCGCTAAAAAGGAAGCTACGGTTGCAACAATAAAACAAAAAATTTTTGAAAAAGTAGATGTTGCCCCACAACAGCAAAGGCTCACTTTCGCAGGCAAGCAGCTGGAAGATTCCAAAGCTCTTTCTTACTATGGGATACAGAAAGGGGAAACGATCCACATGGTTTTACGACTAAGAGGAGGAGTTGCAGGCAGTGATTCTGTTACTTTATAAATATATTGTATGTACATTACTAATTAAGTACAAGTACTTCTGAATTTAAATATCATCTTTATTAAATTCTTGCCAAAATTACTATATAATATTCTGTTGGTAGGAATGCTGAGAATTATTACTGTCATTGTCAGAAATCCTCAGCGAGATTCGTAATATACACTGCTGTTTGATACAAGTTTTCTAATAAAAGCGTGGAAAGTCCTTAATTTCATTATAAGCTGTATCGCGTGTGTGCCCTGAAAGTTCTTACTACATAAGTGTGTTCGGGTGAAAAGACAGATATATGTAATGTATTACAAGAATATGCCCGAGAAGGCTTAGATGAGTATAATGTGACCGTAGAGATAGAATCAATGCATAAACGAATGAAAAATTGTCACCCGGCACTTCCCAGAGTGAATGCAGTGGCGTGCCACATTGAGGTTCCAGTTTTTTTGCATAAGTCTTGTTGTGATTGAAGACTGATTCTCTGCCGCGATTGTAATCTCCATGGGATCGAAAATTTCCTGAGTTAGTCCGAGGTTGGTGCCTTCAATGCCGAGGTTCAGTAGATCAAGCGAACGGGAGTAGAGATCCATCCATATTCGGCTGAGACCAAAATGCGGATGCGATAGCTGTAGCGTGGCTGGTTGTCTTTGGGTAATCTTAAATGAAGCATTGTAAGAACGTGAACTCTCGTCTATCTCGTGAAGATGTTCGATTAGAGAAGATGGTGTCCTTAAGTAATTTATCAATTGCTTCAAGTCGAATCTGATTTTTAAAACCGAGATGATTCGCGTGTACTTAATAGCAGTCTTATGCTGAATAGTTTGTAATGAATTCTCTTCTATTTGGAACTATTATATAATCTGTAAGCAAACTTCGTTTACACAAGTAAATTTCAGTTGTGTGATTTTGTTCACATAACAATTGTAAACGTCGTCAAATGAAGCCTCAAGTATTCAATTGTAAGCCTTTTTAGAAACACTTTGTATTAAAGAGGTTTCTATCATAACCATTCGCTTTTTACATTTGGCATGTCTTATTATGAACACTGCTATCCTCATGCACTCGGATTCTTTTCATATGATTTTCTGATATGTAGTTTTATCTAAGACTAGCCTTACTAAATCTTCGAATATATATTTTGCAAAAAGCATGGGTTTTTGTGTAAAATGATGTTGAATTTCGTGACTTGAATCAGTGGAATATTATCTCACATAGTGAGCATTAGAAAATTTCTATATTTTTCAAATTTCTTTTAGGCATGCCCTTTCAATTTGCTGTCACTGCTTTGCGAAAACACATGAAACTAATAAAGCAGGTTCAAGTCATTTACAGTGATGCTGAACCTCTTGGAAATGATTTGGTAATTTCACTGCCCTTAGATGGTGTACGCCTTATTTTTAATTCACATTCCCAAACTTTGAAAGTTATTGAAGTTTTCGATTTACGACTTTTAAACTTAAAATACTGGTAGGTTCACATTAAATTTACGAAATAGTAGCTATATATAATTAAGTTGGCTATGTATTTGATATTTTTATGATTTTGTATATTTTGCTAACTTGATGTGTAAATGCTTTCGGAAAATTGGCCTTTTACAATATAATTTTTTACATAAGATTTGATGATTTCTTTAAAATACTCATAACTTACAAAGTAATAAAATTTGAAAATTCCGTAAGATAGAGGAATGTCTTCTTTTTCTTTACATCTTAAAACCGGTCTCGGTCGCTAACCCGACCTTTTCCTAAAGTTGGCCTCGTTCGTCAATTTCCTGACCGAAAGAGTTGGTTAGTTCTTATTGCATTTAAAAAAAGGTTTTTGAAATTGTCGAATTTCATACTTCTTTCATACGAATAAATTTTATCACCAATACCGTTACATAGAAGTACATTCACACATGCAATACCTTCCAAATAAGTTGAGGCAAGAAAATTAATGATTCATTAACTAGTTTTGGAAACTCAAAGCAATTGGAATAAAAGTAACTTTTTGTTTCATTCATTTGAAACCTCAAACCGTGAAGCCTATTTTCATCCTATTTCATGCTTCATAAACACTTCGACATGCATATTCAGATTAGCAAGTGGACTAAAATTTAAATTAAAGGTCAATTATGATTTGAAAAATTTATTGAGAAACGCGAAAAATTATCATAAGCATGAGCACTTCGAAGAAATATTTCGTACTGAGAATACGTTTCTAAAAGCGCAGTTGAAGGCATTATCAAACAATATAATGCCGAGAATCATATTATGCCAAACAACACAACTATAGATAAAAACCCTAAATCGATGCACGCTTTTGCGCTGCTGATCCTACGCCAACACCAACTAAACTCCTAGCTAAGATGAACTTGAACAATGCGACGACATTTAATGGAACTTGATATACATAGTTGCATTGCAAACCAGAAACCCGCTCTAACAAAAAATAGCTTTGCAATCGTATTGACATTTGTAACCCATTTTCCAGCATTAGTGTAGAGGAGTGTTCCAAAGGTAAAGTAAAGTTGACTTACTACAATCAAGACAACCTTAGAACGAAGCTGTTCCTGAGATTGTATAATTTGACACAAAATACAGATAAAGGTGGATAGAACTCTTACTAGTGATTCAAACTGTAAGCTGCTCGACGAACATTTTAAAAATTCCAACAATATGGAGCTCCTCCTCATAGATCAAGTAAGATTGCAATTCTTCTAAGATAATGATGTACGTCTTAAGCAATATTATCATTTTTGAGATAATCAACATTATTATCTGCAAAACAGTTTTTAATGTATTTGGATATTTTAGCTAAGTGGCAGAAAAAATTAGTTGAGTTTGGCTTTTGCAGATCCTGAACATTATCGAGCATGTGTCGTATCTCATTAAACAGAAATATAGAAGAAACCCTCGAGTTTTGACGCACTATGGAAAACTGTGGAGAGCGATAAGGAATAATAGGCCTCCCGACAAAATACTGAAAATCAAAATGTCATCGTTTTCTTTCAATATATTTTGATTATATTTTTATACACGTGTAAGTATTTTAAAATTGTTTTGCCATTAATTAAAAATGTGTTGAAAATCATGTTGCCCCAACTTATTTGACCGGTATTGTAGATTGTCCATATCCACGTGTTTTAAAATTAGTTAAAAGGATTTAACAAAATTGTTCGAAAATGTAAACAAAATGGTTTGCACTTTTAATGTATCACGATGTAGTATTAAAGGGGTTAACATTTTTGGTTTATAATTCATTTTTCTCTTTATAGTGGAATAATGTTCAGTTCTCGTGGTGTTTTACCAAATATTGAAGAAATTGATCACTGTTTTGGTGCAACACATCCTGGAGGTAAGAAACATTTTTATCACTTGTTTGATAAATTGGATTACAATAGGAATTCTTTGATATTTATTCGTGTGACTTTTTAGTGTATGATCCAGACAACCAGGTTTTCGTATTAAATTTTCGTGGTTTGCAATTTTCCTTTCCAATTGAAACTCGAATTGAGGTAAATGACTATTTTTTTTGTTATGAATATCATATTTCAGCCTCAATACGTGATGGGTTTGGGTTCAATACAATTTCCTACTTCCCCCAAAGTAGCAAAAATGTTTGTGTACACTGGAAATAGCCTAATTTCAACTAGGTTATTCTCATTTTCAATAGTTCACAGTGTAATTGAATTTCTTTAGTTCTCCTGAAATGCCACTTCATTGTTACTATGGAAACGTTTTTGCTGAATCAGTACGTGGGATGTTGAAGGACTCTTTAATCTGTGGTTTGTGTGTATCAATAATAAAAGAAGGTACTTTATTCTAGTAACGAATTTAAAGGTTTACATTTAAAATATTAATTCCTCTCACCAATTTCACTACAGTTTCATTTACAAAGACAAGTGCCAATTTTCATCGTAATTGATGTAAATGTATAAATTAAGTTTTAGGTGAACCGTCGAGCTTATATTTAAAAATCAGAATTTTCTCAAATGAGATGCAGCCATTGGCACGAGTGGTGTTAGTACTTTATCTCTCAACTCACAGATTGTGCCATAAATGTGCTTGAATCGAATTTGAGAAGAGGTTTCAGTATTTTTATAACAAATTTAATCAATATTTTAGTGCTTATTTTTTTAATTGAAATAAATAAACGCGTGAAAAGTTATATTTTCACTAATATCCAGTAGTAGAATTCATTATCTATGGCTTAAAAAGGATTGGTAAAGATCTAAAATGTATTTACTTTAAAATTTTGAAAGATTTTGAATAGATCACAAGATGCTCTTACATGCCTATACATCCATTATGTGTTATGGTTTCAAAGTTGTAGATCAGTACATGCTTTCATTGGCGTTCGCCTATTGTTTGTCCTTCAGTGTGTTTGAATAAGTGTCTGCATGCACCTAATCATGATTGTGCAAAATTAAATGTGTTATCATTGTTGCAAAATTGATTCAAATAACCTTTAAATTATTCAGATATTAATGAAAATTGCATAATTAAGAAAATGTTGCATATATGAGCCAGTATGCTTTAATGTCTTAGTTTCATTGACTACCTCTTCGTTACAACTGTTGTGGATTTACTTGCTGCAAGATTTTGCAAATTTTTTGTGCCCTTCAAATGGGCAGAATTTGGTAAATAAATGACAATTGCTTTGTACACTAATAACGGTTCATTGTATCATGAAAATCACCGCATCCAGATATATTTTGGACATAGGTGTGGAATTATTGTATTTCAGTGAAAGATTCGCAATGAATTATTTCCAAACTTTGAAATTTTTTTATTATCCTATAATTTATTGAATTGAAAAATTAGGTGCTCACATGAACTCGCAATCCACTGAAAATAAGCAGCGACTGGAACGAATTGTGAAACTGGGTGAAAGTGGAGAGAAGGTCATCAGTGCATTGGGCGCCCCAAATCGCATTTTCTACAAATCTAACGACAAAATGAAAATACATGCAAAGCGGGAAACCATCGATGACTCATCAGTATCCCCGTATTTTCTCAACTATTTCACTCTGGGAATTGTTATACACATTCACGTCATGTTTATGTACTGTACATGTACATTGTATATGGAATGCAAATGTAAAATTTTGCTGTCTTATTTAAATTGAGATATCTTTGTCAGACTTTTAAGAGAAATTTTAAGATATATGCCAAAATTCATAGAAATAAATTTAAAATTTGAATTATTTTAGTTTAACTGCTTCTGCTTGCGTTGCTATTTTTTGCAGTTTACTATCAATTTTTCATCTATCTTTCAAAAATTTCGAACTTAATAATTGAGGAGAATCGTGTTTTATTAAAAAAGTAAAAAGCATGAATATCTTGTATGCGTTATACGCATCTTTATTTAATTTGACAAACTGGAATTTTATCAAAGACCGCATAAAAAATAATTTAATATTGGCTGTAAAAATAGATTGAAAATGCGTTAAATATTTCGTAAAAGCTAAATATTCATGACATTTTTTTTTTAATTTTTCAACAATTACGAGACACTATTCTTTGAAATGATGATGTGATGTTTTAAATAAACACTAACAATAGGATACAATTTTACCTTCAAGGCACTCCTTGGATTTGATTGAGATCTGGATTCTTACATAAAATAATCTTGTCTTACACGGTTTCAGTATCAAAATGCTTTACGTAAAATAACAGCAATATCTTCAAGTGTTTGATCCTCTTGAACTTTTTTGATTCACGATGGAAGAAAATGAAATTTTGCAACAGCAAATGTTAGTTGACGTTTGAATAAAGGCTCTTTTTCATTCTCTGACAGGTTAGGACATGTCACAAATTATTTCAGGGTTTTGTGCATAGTACAGTACATTTTGAATCCAGCTTTCAAATCTCGACGTAATGAGTGAATGATAGACTTGTTCCATGGAATTGCAAAATTTCCGGTTAATTTAAGTTTTTCAGTCAAATCCATACGTCCCACCATGGCTTCTGCAAACTTCCTGCTACACAAATCGGTCGGCTCGTCAGCTATCAACTAATACGGCCTGTTTTGAACCAGGTTGATAGTTGTTTATCAACCTGTTTAAGCTCCTTTCTGAGTAATGTTTTCTCAATTTCGATTCTGATGGAAAAGCCTTTTCAGTGTATTTCTCCATAGGTTTTCGAAATGCAGACTTCAATTTTGTGTAATGGCATGACAATAGCAAAACACCTTTCAAGTCATTGTCGAATTAATTCTCTTATTGGGGCATGTTTTGGTGTTGTAAATTTGGTTGCACCGTAATAGAAGTCAGCTGAACAAGCTTGAGAAAATAATTGAATTTTATGTCCAGATGTGGCTCCCACTGGTCAAGTATTCGTTTAACTGAGATTCGATTTATCTTTCTCCCTGAAATACAGAACCTCAAATGAATGAACCACTGTGCTACACGCTTCTAAGAAATTCCATTGAATTACTTTTCTTAGAAAAGCCGTTTACAATTTCTGAAAATTATTGCAAAATTTTATGAATTTTTTCAAAATTCATTAAGATTGCATAAGGGTAAACGCTATTTTAACCCGGCCCGAATATTACTGTCGAATTTAAATTAAAACTTACCACTTTATATTAGAAATAGACTTGCTGATAGAATCAAATTTTGTTATTGTGCGTTGTGTACATTTTGAATTATGTAAGCAATTAGTGATGCTATTGTCGTTCTCGTTTGTAACTATTACTTTCAGAGTTGCTTTTAGCAATTTTTTAGTAATTAATCAATAAATTGCTTTCTCTATTTTATGATGCAATGTGGTTGCATTCTAGGACATTTTGATTGATGGGCGATCACATAAAGTGAAAAAATTCATTCTTCACACAAACTACCCATCGCATTACAATTTCAACATCTACCATCGTTGCAATTTCCAACTCACCGTCCCACTTCCAAACAATACCGAACAGCTGCAACTGACGCCGTATTCGAAGGTAGTCACAAAAATCAGAATATACAGGGTGGCCCATAAGTTTGTATACAGTTAATACAAACATTTAAATAACAAGAAATAGTGAATTAAACACAGCATAAACAGCAAAAATAACATAAAAAACAAACCGTATGTATTCAAAGATTAAGACAAATGTCCAAATTGCTTTCCTTCATTGGTAACGCATTTTTCAAGACGATGTTCAACACCACGACATACCTTGGAACACAGCTCTTTGTTTTCCGTGATACGATTGAATGAATCAGTTATGTATTGTTTCATTTCCGGAACAGATGTAGGCTTTCTGCCATAGACATCATCTTTGACAACACCCCATAGAAAGTAGTCCATCGGTGTGTTTTTTGTTGTTTATGCTGTGTTTAATTCACTATTTCTTGTTATTTAAATGTTTGTATTAACTGTATACAAACTTATGGGCCACCCTGTATATATATATATATATAT
>CABFPE010001092.1:91827-126049 GCA_900660155.1 Hofstenia miamia | reverse complement strand
CTATAATACCGCGGTAGCGATTTACACAATTGCAGTGGTTAGCGGTAGAATTCAAACAACTTGCAGTTGCTTAAAAGTTATACAGATAACGTGTTTTGGTCTTAAGATTTGAATTCTCTAAGTCTTTCCCAAAAAACTGTTTCTGAAGTAAAACTACGAGATTCCAAATACAAAATGTTAAAAGCAATTTTTACATATTGAAAATTTGATACTACCCAAATAAAATTGCATCGAATCACAAACTAAGAAATTGTCTTTAAACTTTTCTACGAATAATCCATAATCCTAAAAAATTATTCAGAAATATGAATATTTTCTTACGAAAATGAAAATAGCAATTGTTCCGGTATACCATTGGTAAAATTTCACTTATTTCTATGGTTTGCGTTAAAAAACGGACATTGCGGTGGTTTACACTCCTAAACCATATGACTTGATTTTTGGTAAATGAAATATTACCCAAAGTAAATTTGTGTTTTGACTGGAAAACGGATGCATGCTTACTAAGAGTTGTAGCTGTAGTACTATTTTTTGCGTAAAGAGCACTATTTTTTAGAGGTGAAAATGAAATAATGTTCACAAATCAAAATTAAACTTTCCATGGATATATTGAACGATTGGCACAATTTGATCCAATTTTGGAAAATCATCGATCTCGTTTGGCGGAATATTGCAAAGGAGTAGTTTCATTTTTATATCCTACAATATATAATTTATTCATTTATTCAATTGCACAGTATTAGAAGTGAGAACATCGAAATTCTATAGTATTAGTGCAGATTCAAACCAAGATATCTCTTTGTCATTGATTAACATGTGTTTAGTGCTATCTAAGAACCAATGGTGAACCGGTTATAAATTTTTTTGCAGTTTGTTATAATTTTTGGTTACAATAGGACAATACAAACTTATGTTAGAAACTGACTACAGAGTATAATATTGTAGAAATGCCAGAAATATGTCAGGGAAGTACTGTGGTGTTCAAGCGAGAATTAAAAAACAGAATTCTGCTGTCGAATTTGCTCCCTGTTCCACACATTATTTTAATTTTCTGGACTTAAATTTTGCAAATGCTGCTTCATTTTTTTCATTTGATCAAAAATTCTACACTATTTTTCATCATCTACACATAGATGGCAGCTACTGTACCAACCAAAATTAAAGAAACTAATGATGCAGTGCAAATGCATATTATATGAGAAATATGTTTAGCATTGGCAAAAGTTAAAATTATATAAGTCACAGGAAGTGAATCAACTTCACTGTATTCTACAATGAAAATTTTAGTGCAGCATTTCGTTACATTCATTACTTGTTCAATTTATTGCAACCAGTGATGTCCCGTTTTATTTTTGAAACGTATTTTCAAACGGGGAAACATATTTATATTAAAAACGCATCAATTTAACGTTTTTTAATGAAATAACAATAGAAAAAAGTATTTCAGCAATGTAGAAATGTAATATTTCATAATGTGTAACAAAATCTTTTCTACAAAATCTTTTAGCTAGATGACAAAATCAAATCCAATTTTATGTTTTTTAAACTAAGTCTGTTTTTTTATTGTGACAAGTAGCCTGCTCTTGAGAAAGCTCTTCAGCATTTGCTGGAGACGGCAAAATTCCAGGGAGAGGCCTGACGGTTTTTGAAAGACCATTTTTTAAAACAAAACAATTGCTTACCTAAACAATTCATTTCCTGTTCAAAACGTTAAGCGTATTTTATTTGAATAACGTATCAGTTAAACGTATTTACGTTAAACGAATTCGATGTTACCGCACAGATCCGTTTAACGGATACGTTAACGTGCTGTTAAACACATTATAAAACTGGACATCACTGATTGCAACAAGCAAATCTTTTCAATCAACACATTCATTTTACAACATGCGTTTTTTGTACGACAATCGAGTCTGCTTGATTAAATTCAACAAGAACCAATTTTAAGATTGAGAAGCAAACCAAGATACCAGTAAATGAGCGTAGCTTTTCTTTCAATAAAAAAAGCAAAATGAGAATGGTCAGGTATTTTCAGAAAAAGTTAGAGTTGGAAGTATTGTTGGATTTTATAATTGCTAAATTGGTAACCTATAATCTAAATACCAAATCTAGAATTATGCATAAAATAGCCTCACTAACAGATGTTCAATTTGCAGAAGCAGAAAAATAATTAAATGAAAAGCATCTCTTAGATCTCGATCATGTGGATGACCTTAAAACTGAATTAATTCATTTTCCACAGTGTTTATCTATGGTTTCTTAGTATATAATTTTACGTCATTTAGTCATTTATGATGTGTAAATGGAGGTACTTCCTGACAAGTCTTCCAAATATTTACATTGCATGCCAAATTTTTTTAATGCTATCTATTGCTAGTACTGAAGGATAAGGATATTTTTCTGTTTAAGAAAGAACAATAAATATTTAGTGTCTTCCTTTAGTCAAGATTAATTGTGAGATTTATCTCTACCGGCCATTGATCAGACATGTCAACGAGCCGACATTTCCAAGCTCGGCTCGTTTAAATTTTGTGTATGTTCAGCTTGGCTCAGCTCGCCAAATAAAATCTTTGAATGAGGCTCGTTTTAGCTCGGTATTTTTGTAAAAATATTATTCTCAAAGAATTTTTTACATAGCTCTTCCTATTATTTAATAAACATTTCTTAAATAAGATTATAGGAAAGGCATACTGACAGCAAAAAATAAGAAAATCTCCATAATCAAATTAACAAGCAGAACGATAAACTTGCTTTGCCTAAAATAGGCTCGTTTTGGGCATATCAAATACTGTGCCCAGGCTCGGCTCCTTAGAAGCTCGGCTCGTTGACCGTTGAAAAGTCTGCCATTGATTAATGAAATCATATATAATTTTTTCAACCACAATGCTTTAATAAGTGCTCTAATAAAAATAAATATTAATTGCAATTAATAAATAGACAACAATTTGTATTTTAATATAAATTTATGATAATGAGATTAATTCATCTAATGCCACACATATATATCCATATACTATGATTATGCGAATAGTAACAAGCATTGCATAATTATTTTGAAAAATCATTATTACATTTAAATTTATTATCAAGGAGGGGCCTGCAATTTTAAATGGCCTAGGGCCCCGCGGAGGTTTAATCCGGCTCTGAGTATAGAATGCTTTTATAGACTATAATAGACTGGATATTATCAAATGCTATATTAACTGTTTGAATTCTATGAATAGTGATTCTATTATTGACTGATATAAATAACGGTCGACAATAGTAGATAGACTATTAACCATTGCAGTTAAATTCCGTTATCAGTAGGGCCCGGCGGTATACCCATGCTGAAACCGATGCCGCGGTATTTTGACAATACCGAAAAATACAGATACCGCCGTATCTTGCCTAAAAATGGCTCGGTGTTTTATTTAAGAGTATGGTGTGTATTGGGTGCAGGGCCGTGGTTAGAGGGGACAGGGAGGCATGGCCCTTTCTCTTGGGTCACTTGCCCTCCCCTTCTTCTCGGCATCCTGGATACACAACTCCATAGTATTAATTCTAATATTCTGTAACTGAGTTAAAGTGAATATATTTTAGTTAAAATATATTCAATACTAATGCCATTCTATTAAGAAATTCAAAGAAAAAACGCAAAACTATTTCATTTGAGAAAACTATGATTAAATACACTGCAGTACACGGAATTGCTCGTTTATCCTTTCCCAGCTAGCTTACTCACAGATATGTATAAAAAATATGCCATCCCATCAAAACTTGTCTGCTAGCTTTGGGTAAGTGCTACCAGTGCATTCATTTTTAACTAAAATATTCTTTAAAATTGGTACAAAAATCCTCTATTTTTGAATAATAATGTCCTGAAAATAAAAGAATAAGGAAAGCCTGGCACATCAAAAGTATCTAATAATAAAGTTTCTATTACATATTTTTGGTGAAATTTCTCCTCGTGTTCGTCCAACTGCTGGCCACAATTGTCGGAAATTTATTAACATGACATTTAAAGAAATGCAGCTTTGAAGACATCCATAACATCTGCTTTACCAAGTCGATATAATCTTTGCTTCTGTGATTTTCCGAGGAAATTTTCAAAAACGTCCTTTATGGAATGCAAAGCTTCAAGGTATTGTCTGGATAGAGCAAGTGTAAAAGCGAAAGAAAAAAAGAGCTTTTGAACTTCTGGGCCACTTAGTACTCTTTCTTTCTTTTTGCAATTCTTAGCCGCGTGAATAGTTTATTGAACTCTTCAAATGCCTCACTATCATGTGGAATCGGTTTAAGAAACTGCTTCACTATGCCCAATTTCAGATGTAGTGATGGGAGTATGAAGTGGTTGGAGTGAATCAGTGGTAGGTTGATATGTCCAAAAGATCCGATAACAGCTTCTGGCGATCGCTCATGCCATTCGTTCAATAATTATTGAACTATGCGGGGCCATGCCCCCTCCTATTGCAAATCCAAGTCACGGGCCTGATTGTGTGCAAGCCCACATGTCAATGCTGACAGTATGGAAATTTGAAACATTTCTGTGGATGGCTTAATCACTTTTCCAAATTACGAAATTTCTCAGATAAAAGTCTATTATATGGCTGATTAGAACACAAAATTTGCAGATTTTTTCTTAAATCAGATTTGTAAAATATGCCCATTCGGATTAAGGTTCATTTATTTCTTTGCAATGCAAAAATCATATTGATTACAGATCTGTTTTATGCGATAAAGTCAAAATTTACAAAACAATTCCATTTTATATAGGAACAAAAAATTTCATATAAATGATATAGCCATGGTGTGCTACAACTAACTCTTTAGTGTCGATATAAATAACTAAAAAAACAATTTTGACACAAATCGTTTTAAATTTTGAGGTAAAGAGAATCTTTAGAAAATAGAATTTTTATGTCGATATAGTCAATTTTAAGAGATCAAGGTTTGCATTTTTTGATCTTAGGATATACAGTTGTGGCTAAAAGTTTAAGGGCACCTACATATTTTTGAACTTCTTTCATGTTTAGGAGATTTAAACGTTTGAGACAGCATGTGTCACCCTAAAGTTGTAAAAATAACGTGGTAAAACAAATGGTCTTTCTGGTAACATGGACGAATGAGTGCAGCTACCACCTCAAAAACGTGAATTGATCATCACTCTTTACAAGGAAGGATATTGTTCCAGACAGACTGCCCCGCAAGGGTATGTCAGCAAATCTGCTGTAGCAACAATAATGCAGCACTATGAGCAAACAGATACTTTATCCCCAAGCATCAAAAGTGGTTATCCAAGAAAAGCATCTGGCAGGGAAGACTGAATACTTGTGTGGGAATCTACTTGAGACCAACATGCAACATCCTCAAATCATCTCGTCAACTTAGTGAATCAATGGGAGCTGTTATTAGCAGCAGAACCGTGCTTAGGAGACTTCTCCAGGCTAGAATGAAAAGCTGCAGATCGGTTAAGAAGCTATGAATTAACAAAAAGCAGCGAGAACGTCACTTAACATGATGCAAACTTTATGAGTCATGGACTGCTCACAAGTAGAGTAAGGTGATTATCTCAGATGAGAGTATATTCGCGCTTTTCTCTAACAAGGAATCAGAAAAAGTAAGAAGAAGATCTGGAGAATGCTTCCACAAAGACTGTCTTGTGCCCACAGTAAAATGTCCTGAAACATTAATTATTTGGAGCTGCATTTCATCTCAAGGAGTTGACCGACTGCTTATTTGGAGAGGGAGAAGAAGTTCAAATCAAATATCTACATTGGTATTTTGAAGATAAAGCGTCTTCTTCTTTCTGCATAGCAGTGGTTTCATAATGGGAATTTTCTTTTCCAAGATGATGATGCCCCTGCTATTGCACAAATAAAGTTAAATCATATCTGCATGAAGCTGGAATTCCGAATCATGACAGTTTAATCTTTGACAGATATCAATCTGATAGAGAATCTGTGGTTTTGTGTAGAGAAATCAGTGTCAGAAAAGAAGCAAAAACTACGCAGAAAGCTAATTGTGGCAAAGATAAACACTAAACAGGCATTGAGTCAATGCCATAGCAGATAAAGGTTGACATTTTTTCCAAAGGTTATGCTACTAAATATTGATTTGGAAATCTCGATATCAAACTTTTGTTTATAAAATATGGTTTCTTGAACTCTTTCATATCTTTGGATTTCAAAAATCACTTAATAACATCTTGTGCACACATTTTTAAAAATTTAATTACTGCCCTTAAAATTTTGGCCATAGCTGTATATATATATACATGCACCAACTATACTACTGATTTTTCATAGGCATATCAATACCGAACCGATAGCACAGTACTTTGTGAGATACGAACCGACTCCCAAAATATTCATACCGCCATTCCCTAGTTATCAGTGGCGTTACTGTACACTTGGGCGTCCTGTGTGAGATGTCAATGTGGCAATGCAGGTCCCCCCTCCCAATTTTTATGTATTAACTTTTCGATACTTGTTTTGGTGTGTAGTGGATACTTCTTATTACTTAGTATTTTGTACATATACATATATAGCAGTGGCGATCTTTCCTTTGAGGCCAATGAGGCCACGCCTCACCATTTTTAGAGAAAAAATACACAATATAATTTAGATAATACAGTGTTAAGGTCTTCATAATATTGCCTCAAGTTCAATGTAAACAAATTTGTTATCCGCTTGGTTGTTGCAGGTAAATTCCGATTAACATTTTCTAGGGGCATAATGACTGTTCTGTGAGTTAATTTAATTTAAGTTTGTTGGGCATCTTGCAAATTGATGAAGAATTTAATTTTATTTTGGCAAACAGTATCAGTGGTAACAGTGAAGGAGGGGGAAATTTTCCTTATTGTAGTAATTTTTGTCATTTTTAGTATTTAATAAATTTTATCTTCAATTTTAGAAAGGCTTAATTTTGGCTCTTAACTGTTTATTAGGTGTGTATATAAATTAGGTTACTGCTAATATACAAATTTTCTTCAAATCTGAATTTTGAGAGCGCGAATAACCACATTATGGGGTACAAATCAGATATGCAAATGGGCTGAGTACTTTTAGGAAGTTTACACTTTACAGCCCATCTATGTTAAAATTTAAAACTGACAATTTTACAAAAAATAGAGTTATGGCTAATTTCAATCTAAATTAGGACTTCCTGATTCACTTCTGNTCAGAAAAAGTAAGAAGAAGATCTGGAGAATGCTTCCACAAAGACTGTCTTGTGCCCACAGTAAAATGTCCTGAAACATTAATTATTTGGAGCTGCATTTCATCTCAAGGAGTTGACCGACTGCTTATTTGGAGAGGGAGAAGAAGTTCAAATCAAATATCTACATTGGTATTTTGAAGATAAAGCGTCTTCTTCTTTCTGCATAGCAGTGGTTTCATAATGGGAATTTTCTTTTCCAAGATGATGATGCCCCTGCTATTGCACAAATAAAGTTAAATCATATCTGCATGAAGCTGGAATTCCGAATCATGACAGTTTAATCTTTGACAGATATCAATCTGATAGAGAATCTGTGGTTTTGTGTAGAGAAATCAGTGTCAGAAAAGAAGCAAAAACTACGCAGAAAGCTAATTGTGGCAAAGATAAACACTAAACAGGCATTGAGTCAATGCCATAGCAGATAAAGGTTGACATTTTTTCCAAAGGTTATGCTACTAAATATTGATTTGGAAATCTCGATATCAAACTTTTGTTTATAAAATATGGTTTCTTGAACTCTTTCATATCTTTGGATTTCAAAAATCACTTAATAACATCTTGTGCACACATTTTTAAANTTATATTTTTAGCAAAAAATATCGAGCTCATTTTAGCCCATGAGATTTCGGCCCACACCCAGCATATACCCAGTCCATGGACAGCCCGACCCACTTCCACCTCTGTTACAAATGCGGTATTTTAAACTCTATTACACCAAATTNATTCCATATATATATATATATATATATCAGGGACGGATCTAGGCATTTTCAAACTGATAGGTGGTTGATTTGATTAACAGCAGTATTTAAAATTCAAATTCCACCCACCCTCCCTAATCCGTCCCTGATGTATATATATATACTTCGTACCACTTTGAGGCATTTTGTCACACTCGATATTCATGAAATATTTTTCGTGGATACTAAAGTGTTATCATCAGAGTAGCAAGTGGGTCGCTAATTTTGACCCACTACCCAACCCGACCCGCAGACAATTGACCCATTACCAGATCCGACCCATGGGTCAGACAGTCAGCTTTTGACCCGAGTTGTATTTGCAAATGTTTGACAAAACTAACATGAAACAATGTCATTAACATTAATTTAGGAGTAGGTTTTATATAGCATAATAAATTGTATACTAAATGGAAATGTATGGCTAGTTTTCTACTAATATTTCAAGAAAACCTTCAAACATTACATTTCTCTGACCAGACTTGTCAACGAGCCGACATTTCCAAGCTCTGCTCGGCTCTGCTCAGCTCGTTTAAATTTTGTGTAAGTTCGGCTGGGCTCGCCACATAAAATCTTTGAATGAGGCTCGTTTTAGCTCGGTATTTTTCTAAAAATATTGTGCTCAAAGAATTTTTTACANGTTACTGTACACTTGGGCGTCCTGTGTGAGATGTCAATGTGGCGCTGCACCTCCCCCCTCCCAATTTTAGTATTAACTTTTCAATACTTGTTTTGGTGTGTAGTAGATACTTTTTATTACTTAGTATTTTGTGCATATACATATATAGCAGTGGCGGTCTTTCCTTTGAGGCCAATGAGGCCACGCCTCACCATTTTTAGAGAAAAAATACACAATATAATTTAGATAATACAGTGTTAAGGTCNGTTTTAGCTCGGTATTTTTCTAAAAATATTGTGCTCAAAGAATTTTTTACATAGCTGTTCCTATTATTTAATAAACATTTCTTGCTTAGATGTGTGAATATCTCTATTCATCTTGTGGAGAGTGGTGTGGTGGATATGAAATGTCCATCAATGTTGCATGGANATTATTTAATAAACATTTCTTGCTTAGATGTGTGAATATCTCTATTCATCTTGTAGAGAGTGGTGTGGTGGATATGAAATGTCCATCAATGATTGCATGGAGTTTTGTGAAGCCAGTACTTTAGCTCAATTTAAGGATGTTTATATTGCTTTCCAAACTCAAAGCAGAAGATCTATTTTAAATTTTAGTGCACATAGCCAACAAAATGTACTTCAAGTGCGAGAAAGTAATGGCTTTATAATAGCTGCTCCATCTCAGAAGCACTTCCTCTGAATCAAGATAAGCTACTTGAAAAAAATTCTTTTTCAAAGGTCTGATTTCTTGAATGAACATCTAGATATGTTCTTCAAGACAGAGATGGAATCAGATCGGATCTCGGATTGGATCGGATCGGATCGGATCGGATAAGATACGGATTGGATCTTCATTTCGAGAAACTTCGGATCTGTTTCAGATCCAAAAATTTTTAAAACTTGTGTATTTGTGCATTTTATAAATTACGCACATTTTTAAATGGAATCCCAATTTAAGTGTGTTAATAATCTCAATCTGAGTGAAATTTTGTAATTGAATTTCATTGTCGTTCAACAGGTTCCGCGTTATTTTTTCCAACAACTTTTAAAATTGGTGACGAATACTTCAATCTGTAAATGCGATTCATGAAAGCCGTCAAATATAGATAAAATTGTAAAGCAACCAAAAACATTTTTCTTAAAAAATCAAATTTTCAAAATTTGCCCATTCGGATTAAGGTGCATTTACTTCTTTGCAATGAAAAAATAATAATTAGTGATTAAAACCTTTTAATTTATGCTCGAGGTCGAGAAGTCCATTGCATAGTCTATTTAAGTATTTAAAAGTTTTACTATACTGATGATATTAAACATTGATCCATTTATGTCAGAAACTAATATTCAATATAACGCATTCATATTTGTAATTTCTATAGGGCTGTTTTAAGCAATAAAGCAAAAATTTACAAAACAATTCCATTTTACATAGGAATATAATTGATATAGCCATGGCATACTACAACTAACTATGTAGTTTATATATATGTATATATATATTTCACATCTGGATTGGATTCAATAGCTTTATTGGAAATTCCAACCTATTGAACTATTCAGTTACGGAAATGGTCAATAGCTGAGAATTGAAAATTCGAAGGTGAAGTTGACTTATTTAGCCTTTGACTTATATGTGCTCAAAATTTACTCTGGTATTAATGTGGCATATTTTTGAAAAGCCAATTTTCTAAAATTTGCAACTTGTTCAAAAAATTTAAAATTAATGTTTTATCTATTATTAAAAAACACACCATGATATTATTCCTGCTAGTCAATTAAATAGTACAATTTTGAATGTGAATGTGTGAAATTCAGTTGTTGTTAATTATTTGAAATGCTGTTAAGTGTTTAGCTGGTATTTAATGCATTATTGCTATGTATCTTGATTTGTGTGGGCGCATTTTATTGCTGCTGGATACTTTTTCAAATTCAATTACTTCATTTACATGTAATCTGAATTCTTATGCTTGTTTTCGTCATGAAAAAAATATATTGTGCTTGCAGCTGCAGCATGAAGAAATGATATGTGCAAAGATATTGCAAACCCATTGAGGCGTATTGTGCGCAAAGTCGGAGGCNAACATTTTCTTCATTTACAAAGGATTTCCTCCAAGCCTATCACCAAATTTGAAAATCGCGGTGCATGCCCAGGTCTATTGGGGATGGGAAACATGCTTTAATGCAATGTGGAAAATTTCTTTTAAAGCCTATTTATGTGGCTGAAGTCGATGAAAAGATTAACAATTTTTATTTGATAATTTCACATTTTGAGAAAGATTTAAATTCTTTTTCTTACCATACCTAATGTTCTAGTATTTATAAAGTTTTGAGCCCATGGAGGCAACAAAGAACTTTGAGTGTTTCTTGATATGTGCAAAGATATTGCAAACCCATTGAGGCGTATTGTGCGCAAAGTCGGAGGCTGAGCTTTAATAGTTTTTTTAGCTATAAGCGTTTAACAGTTTTTTATACAATCATGAGAAATTTTCAAACATCCCCATACAGTTTATGGTTAATATTCCAAATCAAAGTAAGTTACTACAATTTTAGATTGGTTTAATATTTTAATTCAGTACTCTGTGATTACCATTAACTGTTAATGGCAAGATTTACAAAAACTAAATTAAAGAAAACTTAATAAATTTTTCGACCATGATTAAGAACCTTGAGCTCGACCTCGATTAAAATATAGGGATGAGCGCGTACAGGTTTTTTTGAAATTATTGCTACCGCAGAGAAAAAAACTTCACTGTAAAGTTTACAGTGTTTCTCAACCTTTTTCGCAACATGGACCATTATTCCTTCAAAATATTCATATGGGCCACTCATACTTTTAAACTGTTCCATTTTCACACTATAATACTTAAAAATAACAAAATAGTACATATATTTACACTTGAACAGTTATTTTAAAAAGTCAGGGGTTTAGTCGCTAGTGACTACCTTGATCTTGGTGTTTTTGACACAAGATATCATAATTAATTTTGATGCAGTTATTCAGTCTTAGCCTGATTGTTCCTCTGCTGTTGAGGTCTAACCGATTTCTTTTTCTACTAAAGACATCCACAACAGCTGAAAATCCAGATTCTGCCATCCATGTAGAAGGGAAGGAAATTATACTTGGTTCTACTTGTTGAAAAATATTTGGGTGTGACTCTTTTATCAATAAGTAGCCAAAGACACCTTCTCTATCAACTCTTTTTCTAATTTTTAAATCCTGTTTCAAATCCAACAGCATTTCAGCCAACTCAACGTTTTCATCTCCTGGCTCATAATTTTCTAGGTCTACAAACCAAAGTGGATAGTCTTTCTTTAATATATCGCTGAATCTTCTCTCAAAGTCTATATGAAGACCTTCAAGATGGGCAATGCATGCAGAAATACATTCTGATATAGGAGAAGTTGTTTTGAAATTTTGAAATGATTCGAAATTTTTTTTCTCAAATTGTTTCTTCCAATATTTCAATTTCCCCATATAACCTTTTATCTTTTGAGCACTGGTGACTAAATCTGATCTTCTACCTTGTAGCTCCAAGTTAAGCAGATTCACTGTTTTAAAGATATCACTCAGGTAGAATATTTTTGATTTAAACTCAAGAAGTTTTTCCAAAAGTTCCATAGCTTTATCAGCTTGCTTCTGGGAGTTGTAATGAGTCAATTTGGACTTAAACATGAGAAAATTGATTAATGGTTCCCACAAATTCACTAGTCTTTCAAGGCTCAGACCTTTTGACAACCATCTTACATCTGTGTGAAGTAATAACGTTTTAAAATTTTCATTCTCACAGAATTGCACAAAAAATCTATCATTCACTGAGTTTGATTTGACAAAGTTGATTGCATGTATGGCAGCGTTGAGTGCTTCTTGCATGTCTCCTCCTATATTCTTAGCGACCAAATGCTGTCTATGGATAATGCAATGGATATGAAATATGTGAGGAGCGACAAATTTCATTCTAGAAACAAAGCCTTTCACCTTTCCAGTCATGGCAGCAGCTCCATCTGATGCGATTGTGATCAAATTAGTCAATGGAATATTTTTATTATTAAAATACTGCATTATTTCATTGAATATGTCTTCTCCAGTAGTAGTTTCAGGTAAAGATTTAATGAATAACATTTCTTCTCTTATATCATCTTCATGTATGAATCTGACATAGCAAAGGAGAATAGCTTGGTTATGAATTGTGCTCTCATCAACCTGGATAGAAAACTTTGTCTTTTGCAGAATTTCCACTATCTTCTCCTCAACAAAATTAGACATTTCATCCTGTCTTCTGGTAATAGTGTCGTTTGAAAGTGGAATTGTACTCAGGGTAGATGCAGCATCTTTTCCTAGAACCTCATTTGCGCATGCTATCATAGCAGGCTTGACAAGCTTCTCACCATAGACTTGAGGTGCTCCAACTTTGGCAATAATTTCAGAGACCAAATAACTTGGTTTTAGTGTCTTTGCCTTTGCAGTATTCATCTTTTTCACAAAGTCAGATAGTTTGACTGGCTGTCTTTTCTTCAGATTCTCAAAATAGTCTATATCTTTACCAACAGATGATGGATGCTTTGATTTCTGGTGCTGCTCCAGCTTAACTTTTTTCATTGAATCATTTGTCAAGATGGCACCACATTCAAGACACATAGGTTTTGAATCTACAGATACAAAGCCAAACATGATGAAGTCTTCTCTGTAATTCCTCTTTGTTTTTTTAGCAGGTGGTTCTGACATTCTGATCTGAAAATAAAAATACTGAATTTCTTAATTCTATAAATTGAAAATATTACGTTTATTATCAAACAACAGGATTTTGGCAGAGAATATTTTGATAGACACGTATAATATATACAACCTTTATATTTCCTAACAATATACCTAGCAATGTTTTAAACAAACTGTAAAAACAAATATTTGTAAAAAAATAAATATTTATGATAAAAACAGTTATTTGCTTCAGTATTCTAGTATAGCATAAAATTTGTCTATGAAACATTAATTAAGCTATTTACATGAAATTGTAATACAAATTAAATATCTATTAACAAAGTGCTACATTAAACTAGACTTAAAAAATTTTTTGTGGATATTATAGTGTAGAGTCACTTGGGGATTCAGTTGCCTTTTATATCTTTTTAATTTATTTTCATTGTATTATGACGTCATCATGACGTTTTTGATCATTTTCAATATTAGTTCGTTGCTATTAATTTGATGTCCCCTCACTGGTGCTTTTATTTGCTCAAATTGAATTTTACGAGGGAATTATAATTGATCATGTTAAACTACATTGCTATCTGAAGTATTGTAAGAAAATGTCTGTAGCTAATTTTTCATTTAAGTGTGGGGCCCTGGTGATGGCCGAGTTAGCCCATGGGGTAATACGGCACTGTATACTGTAGTCATCACTGTCATAAGTGTGAGAATTTACTATGGAGTGTTGTTAAATATTCTCATAAAACGTAATGCTTAGATGCCATGACAACGAGTTGGCACGATTCGAGAAAACAGTTATCTATCAGTGATGTTAATCTACGTTAAAACGTTAACTGGGAAAATAATCAATTTGGAAGTCCAACCTTCGGATATAATTGAAAATGTCAAATTGCAAATCCAAGAAAAAGAAGGAATTTCTCTAAATCAACAAAGACTCATCTTCGCTGCTAGGCAATTAGATAATAAAAAATCTTTGTCTGAGAGCAATATAGCTAAAGAATCGACGCTACATCTCATAGCAATGAAAAAATCTTCAGTCGAAGATAAGTAATAATATTTTGAAGATGATAAATTAAAATTCGAAGATTTTTATTCCAAGAATATCCCAATGATTTATTCAGAGACGATATTGGAAAAACAAATATTGGGTTTTTGATGTTCAATTATGAAAAGCAAGTTGATGAACTCATTAGAGAATTGTAACACAATAAAGTTATTATTCTTTCTGAGAGCCCGTATTGCACTCAGCTCTTGAGTTTTATACAGATGTTTCTAATACTTGTATATCAGCGGTTTTATCACAAGGATACAAAATTGTTGAATGTTCAAGTAGAGTATTAAATTACATGCAAGCGAGATTAGATACAGTACAGTACCATACAAAAGGAATGCTTAATCACTATTCATGTCCAAAAAGTTTCGCCAGTACTTGTTTGGACAACATTTTTCCATTTTTACAGATCATCAATCCTTAAAATAGCTTCAAAGTCAGAAAATTCAATGAATAATTGAACGTTGGTCTTCACGGATTCAGGAATATGATTTCATTGTTTCTCAATTTCTGGTAAAAACAATGTTTTTGCGGACGTGTTATGGGCTGCCAATTGAATTTCTTCCTCGATGGAATCGCGTACAAGTTGGAAGCAAGCTAACAACAGATCCTGTTATGAATGGTATCATTCGTGTCATTGAAAATGATAACTCTTCCATAGGTAATCTTGGACTTTCTAGATATCTAAAGAAACGCAGAAATCAATATCTTTCTTCATTGTACATATATGAAAATAATGTTGTGATTAGTAAAATGGGCAATTCTCCAGTTAAACAAATGGTATTTATTTCAGATATTCCCAGTCTTAAGAAGTCCGTAAAGAATGTTAGGATGTGCAAAATTCTGCGCACAAGGATTTGGCTGTACATTGACAGGTGCTCTAGATATAGAGTACTGTTTTGAGCCTAGTGTTCACACAAATGTAAGGAAATAGTGTGAGGAGTGTTCTAGCTGCCATGTGTCATATGAATACCTTGGGTACCTGATCGAGTCGAAGCTGCTATTGCGATAAATTTTAAAGGCTTGAAGGTAAACTACAACACGTCTTGAATATATAAAATGTTTCCTTTTACACCTCGAATTTTTCAATAAAAATATCATTCATTCAGCAGTTGAAACTCTGTCTTATACCACCAGGCAAATTTCTTGTATATGATCAGGGTTCCACTTTTGAATCCGCTATAATGAAACAAGTTGTTTCTCAGTTTGGGATCAACAAAATCCGAACGTTCCCATTGAAAGAATGAACAAGATTATATTTTCAATGTTGCGTCACCAATGTTCTGAAGAAAATGAAATAAACTGGGTTAAAAAACTACCATTTATTGTTTTTGCATATCGAAGACGTAAAAATAGTGTTTTTAGTCGTTCTTTAGACAGGCAAATTTATTTGAAGGAAGCTGCCCTTCTTCACTTTAAATTCGCAAGAATGGGAAGAAGTTATCGATAGATGATGCAAATATTCGTCGTTCAGCTGGAGCGGAGAGTCAAAAATCATATTATGACATGGACAATAGGGCTAAAAATCCCATTGTACAAGCAGGTGATTGTGTATTACTCAAACTGAAAGTATCACACTAGTTTGAAAAACCATATATATATATATATATATATGTTTTCTTACTTGGAAATTTCTATATTTAAAATTTCAACTGTTTGTTTCTTTTAGTAAACGTAGATTTGACAACTCAATGTGGTAATTTAGTCCATCATTAAATGTCTAGAGATTAGTGTGATTAAATTACGAGTTATACAAATAATTCACTGAAATCATTTATCTGACACAATCAAGACTATGCCAGATAATAATGAGTAGGTAAATTATATGCCCGGTGCTCATCCGCCCGGTCACTTTAATGTCCAGTGCCCGCCCAGTCGATCCAGGCATGTGAGAAAAACATTAAGATGAGTGTTTAAAGTATTTGAAGAAACCATCATAGATTTAAAAAATGCTTGCAACATTTCGAGGTAAGTTGAAATGGTGCCAATGTTATTGACTAAAGGTAATTCAAACAATAGGAAATTTGCACTAATTTTGCTGAGAGAATATAAATTATTCTACCTGTTAGTGGATTACGAAATGATAAATTTTTGTTAAGACATGCTAAAATACGGGAAACATTTTTGAAATATAAAACTGAATTACAATTAATAAGCACTTCATGAATACCGAAAATAAAATCATTCAACAATAAAACACAAGGAAACATCTCACACTTGAGACCATTCGTCACGTAGAAAGTGTTTTCGCACAGACCAAAGTACTCTGGAGACTTGGCAAATGACTCATTTAAATTAAGTTTGTTAAATTAATGGAAACCATGTGTGGGGAAGGATAAAATTAGTGTGGTGTGACTCACAAAAAATCTTCAAAGTTTGGGGTGCAGTTTATAAATGGTGGCAACATATATATGAGGATTTATGGTATATTGGAATTTCTTTTTAAACTCCTCCAGTTAATTTCAATTACTAACAATAAACAGCAGAACTAATGGTAGTTCTAGCTGAAAACTAGTTTAAATTAGAAAAATTCTCATTGGGTCAATTTTGAAGTTCTCATTTGATCACCAGTAAAATTACCAACTAACCTTCAGATACATAAAAATATTCATTCACATGTAGAAAACTGTTAAATTATTATCAAGTTACATTGAAAGTAATGTTGCTCAAAATGAAAACCAATTCACCTACTATCTCTCTCCATGACCCGCATGTCACTTATGCAATATAAAAATTAAAAATTCATGCAACCAATATTTTAAATTAAAATTAAAAAAAAATGGAAACTCAAAAATCAAAATGGATATTTATTAATTCAATGCTTAACAAAGTATGAAGTTTTAAAAAAATGTCTTCAGTGTTGTTAGAACTTATAAAAATTACTGAGTGAAAATTTCAATAGTTTTGAAAGAGCAAAAGGATACCAATGTAAAATTTCAAAATGTAAATTTTATTTTTCATCACATTGTTCATAGCAATAAATCATTTATTATTCATCTGCTGCAAGTTGTGACACAAATTGATTAGCTCTTTCAAAAGGCGTATTTTCATGAAACACATATTTTTGAAGAATTAATAATAAATTCAAACTGAGTTTTTCAAATCTTAATGAAATTTCTTATGTTGCATAATATATGTTTGAGTCTCAGCAATTGTTAATTGGCTTGTCATGCCTTGGCCTTATCCTTTTTACATCTTCCATGAATTTATCAACTTAATGTTTACTTGATAAGACATACGAAGACAAGGGACTTTGTGTGATAAACAACTAATGGAAGATTAGGTACCCCTTGACAGTAAAGCTAAGAAAAATAACTGCTCGTAAAAATGAAATTATTTAAATAATTTTTTGACATACTTTGCCAATATGCCGCTACTTAAAATTATCTAATCTTTCGAATAAATATCAGCTATTTTCACAAAACTTTCAATGAAAGGAAGAGCAGGCGCTCTTGATTTTCATGAGTTCTTTTGGTTTGCAGTATGTTATACTGATTGCAGAATTTGTTCCGAATCATAATTTGTGGAATACATGCGATTACCGCATATACAGTTAACATGTACAACGTGTGATTTTATTAGAAAAAAACTTTCTGGAGATACCATTAGCTGCTCGAAAATTTGAAACTACAGGACATCCTCCACTTCTTGGCTTAGCATTAAAATATAGGCTAAAATTTTAGTTTCATCATCAATCTTAGTCAGCCCAAAAATTTTTTGCTGAATTTATAATGGCTTGTTATAACTCAAGAAATAAAGAAAGGCATCCAAAATTGGAAAGTGTCACCACATCTACATAAACAGTTAAAGTAATTGAGAATCGATTTGCATTTTAAAAAATTAGAATTTTCACAGCAAAATAGAATAAATGGTTCAATTTTCCAGCCACTTTCACTCCAGTAATTGTGTCAATATCTCACGATTTACAAATTTCCTAATATATTTCGAGAAAATTGTTTGAAAATGTGGATAAACGGTTGATTCTTTTAAATCTACATTAGTCTGTTTAAAGTTAAGGTAAGTTGAAATTCCTCATCCATCTTGTGAGTGTTAATGCTACCTACAGGCTTACTTTAAAATAGGAAAATTTATTGATATTTATATGAATTTAGCGTTTGATCCTTACATGCTTTGGGGCTGCGTCCCAAATAATTTTTAACAAGGGGGACTCAGCCACACTCCACTACATCCCTCCTTCGCTACAGAGCCGTGATTTACATAAAAAGTAACCGGTAAGGCTAATTGTGGCTTCTATGGTCTCTTAGACTCCTGAATGGAATTCGTAATGAAAAATAGTTAAAGTTATTAAATACGCCAGGCAGAGCAATACATATTAGTATCAACTTTCAAATTATGTTCCTGCAAGTTCACCAATAAAATAGATGTGTGCATATCTCAGAATTACCACCCAATTTCAAAATTGGTTTAGAGAAATTTTCTTGAAAATTTGGAAAAAGAAATGGTTCTTTATGAATATAGATATAAACTGCGGGGCCGGCAATTATAAATTTGTTTTATCGAATAAGCGGCTAATAGCTTACTTAATTTAAGAAAAATCGTATGAAGATATAAAGGTGGGGAAATTCTATTGTTCCAACAGGCTATATTATTGTAATAAAATAAAATAAATGCAGTTCTCTAGTGTCTCACTAAATTTGCTACAAATTCGTTGATCTGCTTTTTGATTGTGTATCTATATCTACTTTACATTTCTTATGGATCTGGCTCAAATATTAACATACATTGTGCATCATAAAGAAAACTCAATCTTTGTAATTTACACGAACATTTAAGACATTACATAAAATTTAAGAGTTTAAAAATTTGTATTTTTTTAATATTGGAAAGTCCGCTCAAATTAAACAGGAAAGATTTTCGATTCCGCACATTCAAACACAAATGACGGCTGAGAAATTTGACAGATATTACTAAAAATAGCTTTGTTTGGGTTTGTGGACAAAAATATATATACAAACATGTAAATATATACATGTATATTGCTAATTCACTTTATAATTCTAAATACCACAGCAATATAAGTCATAAGCAGGCTTAGTATAAATGCATATTTGCATATAATGCATAATAAATGCATGTTCAAACTTTATCGTGCATATTGTTCTTAGAAGAAGAAGAAAAATCTATCTTCAGAAATTGTTTTAACAATAAATAGAAATACTGATAACAAATTCTGAAAGCGTCAAGAAAGTAATACAAAATTAAACAAAAAAAGACAACAACGAATAAAAAAGACAACACTTTTATGCTGCATAAATTGACATTTTTCTAATAAATGCTTGAATATTTTAGTCACGCTACACATTTCTGAGAAATGGCGGTCACGTATAACACCACTGTGTCATATCGCAAAGAAATATAGCTAGTTTTTGATTGGATATCAGTTTAGATTACTCTTGTTCTAGTGCAGCAGCTGTGGTACTGTATTGTTTGACAAGACGCCGAAAACAAAGCCACAAATACTTAATAATCAAATACACGTCAGAATTTTCATTTTTGCGTGCAGCAGGAGGAAATCTAGTGTGTACCTACTGTAATGACAATGTCGTTCGCAAGAAAATCTCAGATTACGCAACATATAGATTCATTAAACCGCTTAAGGCGTGCTGCTCTGCAGGAAGCTGGTTCGAGCAATCCGGTAACGCCTATTACTGATTCTTTCACATTGGAAAAGGAATATTTTAACGTTATTGCTGAAATGTTCACAGCTGCCAATATTCATCTAAAAAATCTTAACAATAAAATAGTGGCCCGAATCCTTGCAAAGCGGACAAAGAAGCCGCAGCCTTTGAAATCATCTATCCGCCTCAACTACGTACCTTCTTTGTTTGAATCGAAATTTCTGGAAGTCAAAATATCCCTTGCTTGGAAGGAAAAATGGATTTCTGTGAATGAGACGACAGTTTGTATGGGACGCTATGTGGCAAATGCAGTAGTAGGAATTTTTGACCCTCAAGATTTCAAGGTGTATTTTATCAATATGGAAATTCTTGAAAATATTAATCATACAACAGTTGTCCATTTTATCAATAACAGCATGGAGAAAGTATACAGTAACTGCGACGATTTTTTGGATTGTTTCAAGGATGGGGCAGCTTACATAAAGAAATTTGTGACATGCCAGGCTCATGCTATACATCGTGCATGTGAGCAAATTCGGGGGAAAAATTCTACTATCAACTCCCTGGTTGCTGATATAAAGCACAGAAACCAGAAAGGAATTGCGGTGCGCAAAGAAGTATGCGTAACACGATGGGGGTATTTGGCTAGACTCACTACAATATATCAACAATAATTTTTCTGGGCTAAAGGAAATGGTCGACACCCTGGAATGGTAGAAAAATTCAATCAATGCATCGGACAAGCAAAGGACCTGCTCACCAACGCTGAAGTGAAATAATCGAACGAAAATATTATTCACCGATATTTTTGCTTTTCTGAATTGCTAAAAACCCAAAACAATTTCTCCAAACAAGGCAATGGCAGCTATTTATCTGGCTGAAGTAAACTTTGAAGATTTTGCAAAAAGAAAATTGGGATTGCAGAGCATATTGAAAAATGAGCTAGAAAACCTCAACACCAAAGAAGCTAAGCTCGTTCCAAAACGTATGTAGACGTGGAAAGATCATTGTCGGTGTAAAAAACTATTTTAGCTGATAATAGAAAACGATTTATGCCTGCCAATTCGTATTATTGTCTGTTTTTGGCTTGCAATAATTGATAATTCAATTAAAAATAGTGTTTTCGAAGGTTTTTTCTTGCATATTTTGATAAGTTTTATTGCATAAATGCATGCACATTTTACGATTTTAAGTGCATAAAAATATTAAACCTGGTTATAAACGATAATAATGCTACTACTAACATAACATTTTAACTATCATACAAATATAATTTAACTAAACCAACTAAAGCATTCATAATTTAAACTTACTAAAAATGCAAAACTGATTAAAGTTATACAAAGACCTGATATATAAGAAATATCAAAATTTGTATTTAGTTAATAGTTTGAAATTTGCGTTATTTAATGTTAGCTCTTTGTATCACCACGTGCAATTTTCTAGATGAATATAGCTTATGTAGACTGCAATTAAAATTTACCGGTCGGTATTAGCTGTTGCCGGCCAACTACCAACAATGACATAGAAATTTGGTGCCGATAAAATTTAATATTGCTTGAATACATACCATAAGTGGCATAAATTATGTAAATTGCATCAAATAGTGACTCATAATTTAAATAATAAAATAAGCAAATGTTGGATACATGCATGTATTTCAAGTCTGCAGTTTTAGTTATATTTTCACAATGTATGGATGTATTAATGCGTATCCATTGTTGTATGCCAATTGTGTGAACCCCACAACAATTAAATTCATAAAATTTAATGATTTTATCCTACTTAATCATGAAATTTATACATAACATGATTATGGATAATTGAATTCTATAATATTCATTAAGAAGTTACACACAATTTCAGAAATTTAAATTTTTTTTCATCTATTCTATTTACTCAGCACACACACACATTTCACCTATGGTGAAAATATACATGTTTATCTTGCTGCATTCAATTTAAAAATTTGTGTAATACAAAATCACAATTTGTTCGGCTAACTGAAACAGACTTGTCAACAAGTTGATCATTAGGTTGTATATATACCGCGCAGAAAACTAACTTGTTTTTGACAAAAAATTTATTGTTCTGCTTTCGTTTTTACAGACAAACTTAAATTCAATATAGTTTTTTATAGTCATATTTAAATGTTTATCAATTTACAGGGAACAATTCTGAGAACGCAAGATTTTTAAAGAACTAATCGAGCTAAAACGAGCCTCATTGACAAATTCTATTTGGCGAGCCAAGCTGAACAAAATCAAAATCGAAACGAGTCGAACTTAAAACTTTCAGATCATTGACAAATGTAACCTGAAATATTAGTATTTGCATCGCTGATTCACATTTTCCATAAATGAAAAGAAACATACGGTGCATTTGGCATTCATACAAATTCAAAAATCTTGTTAATTTAAAAACTACAAATAATTTAATGTAAACTATAGTACAAAATGAATGTAAATAACTCATTATTTTGCATCTAATGAAGGTTTTTTAAGAAAATAGAAATTGGAAAACAAATCTAATTTGTACAAAAAAGCACCAAATCCAATGAGATATTTCTATTGTTGAAGAGCCAAATCTTCAATAAGAATGTCAGAAACTTGTGACTTCAGCTGTGCACGAAAAACGTCCACATCATTTTGTAGAGACTTCATCTCTTGAAGCAAAATTGAATGTCTATCACCTAACTGCTGAAGGGTTTCTAAACCTGTTGCTAATCGTCGCAAGCAGTCGTTGAATATCAGCGCTCTAGATGGCTCTCCACGCATTAATCGATCGAAATCTTGTTCTGACATACGCAAGCTAGCTGCATTAATCCCTTCAAACAAAAATTCTACTGCACAGCAAAGATTTGTAAAATAGTAGCCAGTTTCCCCTAAAGTATTTGCCTAGAACAGGGAAAGAATAATATAATTGCGATTAACATATAACTAAAATATCAATTTTTAAATATTAAAAGGTTAATTTAAAAAATATACCACGTAACAAACACATTTGTTTCTTTGTCTTTGGGGCTTAATTAACTTTTTAATATTTCTTATTTACACAGTATTACAAAAATTACAATGAGCCGCTCTAACATGGATTTGATCACACATGAACCAGAGGAGACCAGGGGCTCCAAAATCTGAAGTAGGGGAGAGGTATGCCTTACTAGAAAAAAGGTAATGATACTGAGAAAAAGGACCTGTAGGTAAGAAAAAAGAGGTGACTGGATAAGGAGAAGAGTCGGGTGGTACCTCAGGACTATTTTTTGGCATTCACTTTGCTTATAAAAGGAATTTTGAGAATGGACTGTATACATTTGTTGGCCAGTTAGCATATTGTCATGACATTCAAGGGTTGTTTGCTGCAATAGAGATGCTCTGCAATGTTTCAGATTGGTATTTCTTCAAAGACAGCTCCCACCAAAACTTAAAACCAATTATATTGTACAAAAATAATCAGAGGCATTTGAAACAATCTTAAGAAAATTGGAATGTTAGTAGTTATTGTGTATACTACTAATATGCATAAAACAATTGAATTGAATCAAATTAAATTCTTTTTAATACTTCTTTCTGTTCTGCAATAGATGAGTTTTCATTGGAAGTAATAGGCGACTTCAAAATGATAGCCCCCGTTATGGATTTACTAAATACATGTGCCACCTGTGTATTTATGATAGCTGGAACACTTAACTGCACTACAAACAGCGTTACTCGCAAACTCAGAACAAAATATAAGACGGGACAGCCCAATGTCAAACATGTACCAATGCTAGACCTGAAAATATACTTAAGCCGCCACTTCCCAATAAGATTATCCTCATCAATCAGTTTGTGAAGCAGTTAGATAAAGAATGTGCGGCATTTCACTGCATCCTTGACCTCTTTTCAAAGCTCTGAGTGGTAAAGATTAAGCCAGGTGTGTTTGTGGGTCGAGAAGTGGGGCGCCAAGGAATTTTTTGTTTCAAAAGAAGTGGATTTTCGGGTAATCTCACAGCTGAAATTTCCAAAGGGTTTGCGAAGAATTTAATAGAAATATACCAGAAAATGGGCTGTCAACTGTCTCTTAAGTTGCACATCCTTCACACTAAACTTAATAAATTATGAAATAACTTGGTTGATTACTCTAAGGAAGAAAAATAATATGATTGAATCATTGGAGATTGCATTTAGAAATGCTTGCGCCACACAGATGACTTCAATTGGCAGGCACGTCTTTTAATTATCACTGACTTAATTTAATTGTAATTGTTTAACAGGGTGTCCGCGCATTTCAACTTATCAATTTCCAGGCAGTTCAAGGCCGAACTGAGAGCAATTTCCAAGCAGCAATATGGTGACCGCACACCACCCCAGATTCTAAATTTCCACCCATTTCCAGACTGAAATTAACGCAAACTACGACATTTGATGAAATTTCGCCCACGGGTAAATCAACTAGTTATCAAACAGATATAACCAAGCAATACATAAACAGTTTTTCGTAATTTAACTTGAAAAACCCTTTTCGACATGCTAAAATGTAGAAACATGTTTTGTTTTTTACAGATTAAATGCATGTACAAAGGACTCATTTTGTCCAGTTGATTTTAAAAATAAAATTATATACAACTGCTACAGATGAAAATATTTAAGACAGTATTGGCAAAACACTCAAATCAGAAAAAAAATTAATATTTTGTAAATCATTATAGTATCCATATGTATTTAAACAACAACTCCAATGTTATTGGAGTAGACAAAAAGGAGGGGGGACATTTTTGCATTGAGTTTGCTGAAACGAAATAGAAAAGCACTAACAACTGGGTCAATTTTACTAGTAAATTTTATTGTCCGAAAAGTTAATGTTCCAAAATTAGATGTGGTACTACGGAACGAGTAGTTCAGATTCGCATTTCATCTAACGAAATATTTAGTAGATAATGGCTACATATAGCACAGTGCCCGCAAAAGAAATCTTTACATTGCGAGCGCAATAGAAATCTTTACACGGTAAATTCGTCCTAAGATTATTATTGCAATAAATACGTGTTTCTAGTTAATCGATGCTTCTTGTCATCCCTTACTATGATGCAGTTAAAATAGCTACCAATCAGGTGACTGCAGGTAGGCAGCCTCGCATGCTAGCCTGTGTTTTACTACACTGGTTGCAGCTATTTTCAGCTATTTATCTAACGATTCAATTTTCCTTGTAATTCATAGAGAATGGGGCGTGCGAAGTTAACTGATACAGAAAAAGTTCGTGCTCCAACTCGGCTTGAGGAAGGAGTACCAGTTAAAGAAGTTGCCTCCGATTTGAAGGTCTCACTACAGGCAATGTACAACCTCTTGAAGACAGCCCGGTCACTGCCTAAAGGTACTTTTCCAAAGAGAAAGAAATTCTCTGGGGGCAAAGGAAAACTTCCCAGAGAACAGATACTGTCTTGAAGCGTGAAGTTCTTGCTAGCCCATCTGTGACAGCTGCTTCTTTGAAAAAAAGCATCCAGACCTGCTGGAGAACATTTCCATTCGCACTATCCAACATCGACTACAAAAGGACATTGGTCTCCCAACTAGGCGTGCTGCAAAAAACCACTTCTAATTGACAAGATGAAGAAGAAGCGACTACAATTTTGCAAGCAATACAAGAACTGGACCTCACTTGATTNGCGTGCTGCAAAGAAACCACTTCTAACTGACAAGATGAAGAAGAAGCGACTACAATTTTGCAAGCAATACAAGAACTGGACCTCACTTGATTGGAGAAGCGTCATGTTCTCCGATGAGAGCACATTTCGGTTGGTCAGAGGACAATCAAAATTGGTTCGAAGGCCTAAGAGTGTATCACGATATGATGGAAGTTACACCGTCAAGACAGTGAAACATCTCGATAGTGTCATGGTGTAGGGTGCTTTTGCCGGTTCGAGAGGCAGAGGAGGATTGTACTTCCTTCCAAAGAATGTAACGATGAAAGGTAGTAACTATCTGGACGTTTTGAAGGAGCACATGATGCCATTCTGAGAGATTCACGAACCTACCCATTTCATGCATGATGGAGCGCCTCACAGGAGAAAAACCGTCTCCATGTGGCTGAAAGACAACCATATTCAGGTCATCAATTGGCCACGCAATTCGCCTGACCTAAATCCGATTGAAAACGTCTGGAATGTAATGAAGAATAAAGTGCAGGAGGCACAGCCAGCAAATATCCACGAGCTCCAGGAAGTCCTCAAAAGTCAATGGGTGTTCACAAATCGCGACTATTTTATCAAATTAGCTGATTCCATGCCAAAAAGGCTACAGACTGTCATCAATGTGAAAGGAGACATGACAAAATATTGACTATCCAGTTATCAACTATCAATCATGTAACTGTTTTATTGATTTTTTTTATTTAATACAGGATTTTTTGGATAATATTTTAGTTTTTCATTTTGTAAAGATTTCTTTTGTGGGCACTGTACTGTCGAAAAACGATTTTTTTTAACAGAAAATACAATTTCGTGCAGAATGAGGCGTCGAAAACTGCAAAATTGTTAACAACATGCTTGATATTTTTGAAAAAAATATGTTTGGAAATATCATATTGGTGCGTAGATACTGGTTAGGAGTAGTACTATTCTTTAACAGTATATTTCCATAGCGTAATGACACCATTTTATACTTATATAAATGGAAACTTAAACCCTTTTCGATATATTGGCCAAAAACTTCCCCACCAAACTCAAAATTAAACAGAAAATATATGTAAAGATTTTGAACTTACGGTTTTGTAATAGACCTCAATGCAAATTAAAATATTTTGAAATGGCATAGAAAATCATGAAAATTTACTGCAGAGTCTAGTTCTAGGTGTGATGGCAGCTATTTTTGTACAATTTTTATTGCACATTCACAACATATGTGGCTTTGTTGGTATTAATTTTGGAATCAATATTTAACCAGTGATTTTTAAATAAGTTACACGCTTCATAAATGACTATTGAAATACTTATTATACAAAATTTGAAAACCTTACGACAACTTATTTTCCTGAAATAAATTCACAAATTGTGCTCTAGAATTTCATTAGACTACTTGTAATGAAGGATAAGATTGAACAATTTACTTGTAGATATTCATAAAAAATTGTTCCGAATTGATATTTCAATTCTCAAACTGCAAATAGTTTTTGGAGCCACCTTTAAATATGAAACAAACAGTGACAAATATATATGATCAAGACAAGTGAATGCAACCAAAAAAGGAATACACTTAAACAAGAAAAAATACACTTAGACGATAAAAAATTGAATTTCCACACAGTTCAAGGCAGCAACTTTGAACTTCCAGGCAGTTCCAGATTTCCAGGCAGCGTGGACAACCTGTTTAACAATTGTAAAGTGATGTATGTTTGAAAAAACAGTCTAAAAATGGTCTAAATATACTTTTACTAAAATCACAATGTGTCGAGAATAAATAACATTTAAAAGATCAATAAATTGATACCACGAACAGAAAACAAATTCTCATTTTCAACCATTTGGAGCATAATAATGTAGAGGAAATGGTTTGTTACACGGTGCAATAAAACAAATCGATATTAATATATAAATATATATATATATATATATATATCGATTGAAAAGTATGCATAATCATGAAAACCGAAATGGGTTTTTCAAAAATATATCATAATTAAAGAGAGAAGTAAGAACAGAATCTATCAAGCATGTTTTAGTAGCAAAAAGTATCTTGATTTCAAATGCAAAATCTTAACAGATGTAAGTGGTATTCACATACTTATATTGTTAGTGTAACAATACTATATAGAAAAACCACAATTGCAGTGTTTTTCTATACAAATTTAGTGGTAATCAATTAAAAACATCCTAAAATCTGATTACACCTTAAAAATTGTTAAGGGAAATATAATTCCAGAATTATTGGACACACTTGAGCATGCGTACGCCTCTATTCTTAATATACATACATAAAATGTTGACCAAACACTGGTTTAAGATACAAATAATTCGAAATCAAACCTTCAGCAATGTCGGTGGGCCACGCAAATCTTGTAATATAATCGATGTTAGATGCTAGATGTGGAGGATTTGTCTTTAGTATTAGGAATATTAGAGAAGGCAAGAAGGCATCTGCTGAGGAAGATTTGCCGTCTCCAGATAATTTAAGTGCGTTAAAAAGCTCAGAAGCACACGAAACAATGCAGTTAAGCTTATCACTTGCAACTCTATGAGTACCCATTTCTACAAGATGCGCTTGAGAAATAGCCAATGAGTTCTAAAAACAACTATGTAAAATCAGTCAATGTAAAAGTAAAGGCATATATAGTTAATGAATATGCTACTATCAGTCAAAAGACAAATTGTCGTAAGTAAAAACAAAACGATTGCCTATTTCATAATCAGTTAGGCGATTTTCTATTGTTTTTGATATTTAATAGAGGCGACCAACAGCAATAGCAAGATGTATGTTAAAAATACTGCGATTTTCATATGCAAGACAACCATTGAAAATGTCTGACTTTTCTTTCAAAAACCTTACATTTGGAGGGAAACCGTCCAAATTTCTAAAGCATTTAGCGGGAATCCCAAAATACCTATTTTTTGGTCATTGCTCTCGCCGCATTCACTCGAACTTAAATATATTTATCATGGAGGTCGATAGTGTAAAGAGACATCACCCTGCAAAATTTCAAGTATTTGTGTTTGGAAAAGCAGTCATGGTGATATTTTTAAAAAACATTTAGCGGGATATATATATATATATATATATATATACGGATTTTGAATACAAAATTTTAAAATATCTACAAGACGCTGGATACAAAAAAATCTATACGGGCGCTGGATACGGGTCAAAAAATTTTTTTGAAAAATCGGAAAGTGCGGGCAATGAATACAAATACCATAGTATATATATATATATATATATATATATATATATATATAATTCAATAATTAATATATTTAATTCTCTAAATTTTCAAATATAAACAATGTTTACAGGGGCATTTTGAAATATGATTACGAAAGTTAGATCACAATATTTTGGCAGAAAATCGATCGATTACACTAGTTGTGACGTAGTGCAGTGCTCATCCATGTATAATTAACCCACTATCACTGCTCATTTATTGCTCTCTTGTAGATGCTCTTATCATGGAAGCAGCTTAATGAATTGAAGTGAACCCAATGACGTTAATAAATGCTTTAACCAGACAGGATTAAAATTTCAATCATCAGAAAATTGCAAATTCTGAGGATTATGTTCAGACGATTGATGACTTTCGAAATATTTTCGATATATTCAGAAGACTAGAAAAAATTCAACAGGAATTTTAATGAGTTCGTCGATTTCAAAAAAACAGTCAACACATCCAAGGAATTAACTCCGAAAGACATCGCAAAGGTTGTTCAATCCAATTCACAAATTCCCTTGTATATTGATGATGACAACGACGAGGAGGAGGATGTAGTCGAGCTTGCACGTGGCAGTGATGCTTTTCGAGCACTGATAATCAGGCAGAAATTTATGTTACAGCACATCTACGGAAACACAGACATGAAGAATTTAATAAAATTGGAAAATCATAGACATAACTCTGTGACCTCAGGGACGTCTCAACAGACGAAAATTGATTCATATTTCAATACTGACCAATTCTTAAAACTTTTTGATTTTAGCTATATATACATGTAACAATAATCAAAATTGCAATACATTTGAAATTATCTTTGTTTTTTAAACCTCGAACATAACGAAACCTCGGTTATAATTGATAATTTCTTACAAACTGGTCGGCTTCGTTATAAATGAGGGTCAATGTACATACAAAACCAAAAAAGAAGTAGAAAATGATTTTGACAGAAAATCATACTTGGGACATGAAGTTAACTTGGCAGTCAAATATGGAGTTGAACGACGTGATTCCTCAATTTCAATTATCATGAATGAATGCAAGCAACTCTTGAGACATTTTAAAAATTGTGTTTCAGTTGAATTTTAATGCTATTTTTCCACAAGTAGAAAATCGCTATAAAAATTATCTGCAAATTGCATCTCATTAAAAATATTGGTAATAATTGGATAACAGAAAAGAATGAACATCTAAATTTTTGATCAAGAAACAAATAAAATTATCTGCGCGAATCTGTTTCTGTTTTGCATTCAATGAAACCTTCTCTATTAGTTATTTTCACAAATGCATTTGAAAGGGAAAGTTTGGTGAGCTAGCATGATGTTTGAAAATCAAACTATTGCAGTGTTGGAATCTAAACACTATTCTGAAACTGCAATCGTTTGCAAAATAACAGATGTAAATCATTACAAATTTTCATTCATAAATCTGTAAATCTATCATTAACGCCTTTTCAAAAACAAGTGTACTTTACGTTAGAAATGCTTTACGAAGCGAACTTTTTCAGCCCTTCACAAGTCAATAAAGAACTAAATAACGCATTTTAATCTCATAATTTAAGTGGTAATAACTACTTCATTGCCTATAAACAAGTGTCTGCTTTTTTAAGAATTCGTCACTGGGATTGTCTTATTAAATTCACCTTTCCTATGATTCCAATAAACATTCACATCTGGTAGCGGAACCAGAGCCAAACCAAAGTGATGACATCGTGACAATTCATTTCAGAAGATGAGAAATCAACTATTTTTATGTATCGCGTAATATGCTTTTTTTAAAAACGTAAATTCTAATGATTGGAGTAAAGTTTTACAAAAAAATTCAATTACAAAGTTTGCAAATACTATATATATAGATACTATATAAATAGATACGCTGTAGAGAGTTTTCTTAAAAACATTTAACAGCATATAGTAGTAAGCATTACTAGAAAATACCTACAAGATTGCATTGTGCATCAGAGTTAGACACGAGCCTAAATTTATAATTGTAATCCAGCCAGAGGCATGAATTTTCATAAGGCTTGGATCACGGCCCACATGCGTCCCGCAAAGTGCATTTTTGCCTGAATTCCCCCCACACTTTTATTCACAGGGATTTTCCAGCTATTTATATCACAGCTTGTTTTGTGATTGTACAAATATTTATAACTTTCAAGAGTAGTTGCAGATTAGAGGCATCTGCGAAATTCTGACTGTTTCAGTTGATATATCAATAATATCAAGCATAATAAATAAATTCTAAATTAAATTATCAAATTTCTGTAGAGAAAATATTCTATTTGTCAGAACAGAACCAAATTCGATATCAAATATATTTCGTTACTTCCTAAAATATCAGCAGATTAGGTGCGCAAATGGAAAATTGTAGCATGGGCGTACCCAGGATTTTCTAACGGGGGACATCGCAGTAGTAATCACGTAAGTTACAAAAGCGAAATTTCTAGAAAGTATTTAAAAATACACCCTGAAAATGCAACAACAGGCGGGCCAATTAGCTTAAAAGGGAATTAATTTGCAAAATTTGATAAGGTGATAATATGATAATTTCTCACATTGAATTGGTAAAACAATGAATATTTTAACATCTTTCGCTAGACACATGCAGCACATGTTGAGAAGAAAACTAAATTTACAACTTTGTAAGCACGCACATAACTATATATAACTGTACATTGTTATAGATTTGATAACGACGCCTTGTACCAATGATATTTCCTATAGCTTGCGGCCGATTGCTTAAGCAATAGCCGCGCAGACCCACGCAAACTCTGGTCTGTATATAACTACAATCAGTATCAAGAAATCTTATTGTCATTGAAATTAACTCGATTTAAACCTATATCAAACATGCATATTCACATAAACTGTATAAATGTAAAAAATCCAATTATGTCAAGTAGTTGTTTTCTATAGCCAGTCTAAACAGGAAAAGTAGTAAATAATTGTGTCAAGCATATTTAAGCATAAAGTACTGTAAAGAAAAATACTTTGACATTATTACTATTTTGTAATTTGGGTTTAGTTTAATAAAAATTCCTTCATATCACTGTGAGATTCTTATGATCATTGACGTTTAACTCCAGTGCAAATTGCTATGAGTACAGCCGAAACACGACAGCAGCTACTCGATCGTCGTATTGTTCAGATAGAAAACGCTATACAAACTCTCTCAGATAGACTGCAGCATGTTCCTCTGTTTCTGCTGGACCAGATGCTCCGGACCTTACTTCTATTAGTCAAACTACCGCAACAGACACTTCGAAATCTTTAACGCGAGATCCTTTCAGTGATGAACAGCTTCCTAGCCTTCTTAAACTCATTCAGCACACCCTTGCATTTTCCCGAACTTCACCAAGAGATAAGCGAGAGCTCGAATTTATCCAGTACCCCCTTGATGATTATAACAGATTTTCCCAGGACAAACAACGCAGGAAGTCTTACCGAATCCTAATTTCAGCTTCCTACTATGGATGGACCTCCAAGTCTAGAAACTCACGATTCCCAGAGCAGATTACAACACGTGACTTTCGATCTCAGCGACGTCCCTATAGTGGCAGAGAATCTTACTTTACCAATGCCAATTGAGCAGGATCGTACACAGCAACCGGAACTTCAATGTAGTACGCCTTTACACTCCCTATGGGACGCTTCGGAGGACAATCTCTTCCACCGTTTGTTTGATGATTCGATTTCTATGATTACGATATACTCATCGCAGATATGTTCATTAGATACATTACCAATTACATTACCTTCACATGAATTAGAATTTTCGCAAATTAGGTAACTCTCTACGCTTGTTTCAAATAACTTAAGTACTTCGCAATTACCACTCATTGATTCAAGTTTGTTAATGTATGTCACGAATCTCGCCGATAATTTACCTATTTCTGCCCAGCAAAACTTTCTTAATTATTTTACGAGTATCTCTGAACTCCCAAAGGCCATAATTACTCAGCGAATTTAACTTTTTCTGCAAAAATTTGGCATCCTAGACGAGTCTCAACATAATTCTGATAATAATGATTCCCGACAATCCAAGCAAAAATCAATAATAGAACTTTTTCTAGGGAACTTGATAATAATGACTTTGTAAACTTATCAGAAAATCAGCACTGCACTCTTGATTCAAATATTGAACCAGCTTACCAGTTTCCGAAAATTCATTTAGATTGGGACAGACTCAATTCAGCTCTTGTTATTATGCGCAACGTTTTAAGTTTTTGAAATTTGATTATTAAATTCCAACCTTATGTACTCAAAAGGCCGTATACTTTTGATTTGCAGACATCTTATGGCTCATATTTCTGCTCTTTTGCAAACCGATATTATAGTACTGTCCGGACGTTCTCCGTTTACATTTGGTGTATTCGCAGTACCAAAAACTTGTAGAAAATTCGCATGGTAGTTGATTACTCTCCCATTTCCAAGTACTGTTCGAAACCCTCTTTCTATCTGCCACCGTTTGCCCGAGTTTTGCACTTCCATGAGCCCTCGCCACACCATATCGCTATTTCTCTAGATTTAAAAGCCGCTTTCTAGCATATTGAATTACCATTAGGCTAGCGTTACAAGACCATATTCTTAGCTCCAGCCAGTTCGCGCTTACGTTTAAAGAAAATTCCTATGGGACTGCCTATAGCACCTTTTTTGTGTCAAGTGTTCTGCAACTCGCTCCTTTTCCCTATAAAGAAATACTGTTCAATGGCATGGGGACACATAAGACAATTTAATACTTATTTTTGATCCCAAATACTTACTCGATATTCAACGTCATATTCGCTTATTGATTTCATAGCTATTAAGTTTCAGGAGGATTAGTCAAATTTCGAACCGGTTTCTGTTTTCGAAGCTCTTTGCCTTCATGCTAACTTACCAAATCAAACTGTTGCTCTTACGCCCTTAAAAGAATGCATTCTTACTAAGTTGATAACCACCTTACCGTCTTCTTTATCGCTCAACCAGTATCAAAAATCGCTTGGCCATTTTGCCTTCTATATATATATATATATACTGTCTCTTATACCACATCTATTCCGAATGACATAGGGGAGGAACCCACCCACGACCCCGGTCAACCTATGTCCACTTTTATAACTTCTTTCAGGTTCTGATCTCAACCACTTAAACTTTTTTCCAATTCAATAATTTTTCCATTTTCTATATCCCACATTATCTCAATTCTTTTCAAACAAACATTTCTTCATTCAATACCTTCAACTCTACAATCAAACCCTATCTCTGTGCAATTATTTCGAATAAATTATTCCAAATTCAACCTCTCTCAAGTAGCTTTTCTAATCTCTTCTGCCTGAGCCCTCTAACAACAGACGAATTCATTGCTATTTGCTTTCAACTCATTTCAAAAGTTCAAA
>CABFPE010001092.1:71971-85588 GCA_900660155.1 Hofstenia miamia | reverse complement strand
ATATATATATATTAACGCTAGAAGTCTTAATGCAAACAGAAACGATTTCTTAAAATTAATTACAAAAATTGGAAAAAATGCAATATTCATAATTACAGAAACTTGGCTTAAGCCTGATATCGACCCTAACTTGTTTAACCCAAACCGACAATATTTTGAGGTTTTTACTAAGAATCGAACAGGTAGAGGTGGTGGACTTATGATAATTGTGCCAAAATCTTTAAAGCCAACCGTAAATCTGAATATGAACTTAATCACGAAATATTTGAATCGCTGTGGATAGAAATAAAATCAATAGAGAACTGTTTCCAAAAAGATTTGATAAACGTAACTTATAATCCAAATACAAATTATCTAGTCGAATATTTAAATTATAAAATATACGAAATATCTGAAATATGTAATGATTATAACTCTCTAAATATATTTAAATTCAAATCTCTACAAACATCTCTCCTTTTCCTTAATGACTATATTAAATTAAATGAGCAATCGCAAAAATTTTTGAGTTTAGATAAAAATTATAATGGCTTTCATCACATATCAATTAAATTGTGGAATAATTTAGATAAACGCGAATAGAAAAAAAACTATAAAAATTTTAGAAAAAAATTGAAACAATTTCTTCTAATAAAACAGTATACATTAGGGGACGGTAATACACTTCATGCATTCGAAACATACATCTAACATTGAGCACCTACACAAAATCCACTCAAACATTATTATATTATAATATATTGTACATATTAATTTGTAGTTATTTATTTGTATATATTTTATTTTTCTTTTGTCATGTGTTAGTTTGTAGATCTTGTATACACATATTGCGCAATAAATTTGCTCTGCCTCTTTTTTGTCTGTTCCTCGACTTTCCTTGAGTATTATGTTTATTGAGGAAGTGCGACCACCTTAACAATTTGTGGAAGAAACAATTATCTGATTCATATATACGAGATTGCATAGTATTGAGGTGTTCATCACCACTATCAAAGTCATTTACATTTTGCAAAAAAATTGTCATTCACCCATCACCGTAAAATATTTCTAAATCAAAACTAGTGGTATTGATAAAATATACAATCGCAATTTAATTAACAAATCATATGAAAATTGTGTAAAAAACCGGGAAAACACAAGCTTTTAGCTTAGCTCAATTTGACCTTTTTAGTGTTAGACATAATTGAGAGCTGATACAGCATGACAAATGTTCTGTACTACAAAAAAATATATTTTGCCAACCAATTCTAATGAACCCGCTATTTGCAACATTTGCAAACAGAAAACGAAATTTTCTTAAGGTACAAAAGGCAATCTTAAAAAACATTATGAAAACATGCATCCAGCAAAACAGCAAAAACATATAAATAAGGGCGGGAAAGGAATACAAAGAGCAGACCCGACTCTGCTGGTTTCCAAAAATAATGGTCTTGGGACATCTCAGAACTTTTCGAGGCAGAAATTAATTGAATGATCAATTGTGATGGATATGTGTGCTAAAGGCGGATTCCACTTACTGTTGTTGAAAAGCCGTGGCTTCAACAATTCATGTAAATTACTCAACCGTCATTTTACTCACAAGAAGAAGCTGACAAGTGTAGCAAGGAGATGATTGACCAGATCGAAAGGTCAAAAAGAAAACTTTCACTGATATTGAACTGTTGGACTTCAGCAAACAAGTCTACTTATCCTGGAGCTACAATATACTACACAAATGATCGAATTCACTATACATCTAGATGTTTATTCATTGCTGAATTGCCGCCCCCACATACATCATTGAGTATTTCACACATATGTGAAGATGAATTGGCGAAATTTAATATCATTGCAGAAAACGCAGTGAACATGAAAGCGTGTTTTATTACTATTCTAGCCGAGGATATCGACCCCAATGATATGCTGATATTTGTTATAATGGAAACTGAACTTTCAGCTCGTAAGTAGTCGCACACTACAGCTAGTCGTCAAAGATAGTCTGCAAGAGTTGAAAAGCTATTCGATAGACAATTGAGCCTTAAAAAGTGTCATAAAATGGCAGATTTATCACAGGAAAATTCCCATTTTAAGTACGACCTTGATTTCTCTGTTGCTAGGGCAAATGGAACTCGTTGGAACTCGGAGTTCTTTTTGATCCAGCAAGTCCTAGGGAACGTTACTCAAATCAACGAAGCACTGACTAGCTGTGAGAAATGTGACTACCAGTTACGGGAAACTGAGGTAAGAGTGCCAACTTCTTGATTTTATGAATGAAGCAACGGATATGTTCTAGAATAGCACCGTCATTCCTGTAATTCAGATTCTAGAACAGGTAATTATTAGCATTTCCACAGATGTTGCATCAGTTAATGCTATGAAGGAAAAGTGTTTACATACACTCACTCAGAGATTTGGTTTCACCAAAGATGAGAACTTGATGATAATTGCTGATGTTTGGGTTTTAAAAACTAGACTTTTATTCTGTAACATTAACATCGGTTTTTTCAAATTCAAAACTGACAACTGTAGTCGAACATTTTTACAATTTTTCGAATCGAACATCAAAGAAAGAATTTCCCCGCAAATTATAGAGACTCAAGTCAAAACGAAACTTAGATTTTTGTGCTCCTCTACGTGATTAAAAATCAGCAACACACGATTTTTTACTTTCATATCTAGATGGTGTCACTGCTAGCCCGAATTTTTGTGTAAATCTCCTATGTCTAATGATTTTACAAATGTTTTCCAGAGATTTTAATCATTTTAACAAGCAGTGGGCCAGTTGAACAGCTGTATTCTGCTTGCAAATTCAGATCTAGCGACAGACTAAGCATTTAGGTCCAGAAAATCGAATTATTGACCTAAAAATACGGTATGTCTTCCATTTCTTCTTTGAAATCAGGGTAAGATCTGATTCTTCCTATCTTTTCAGCAACCATATTAGTTTTCTAAAACACAAAAGGAAATAATTTTCGTCTACTATATTCCAAAAAGATGGAGCTTCAGAACATTTCCGTGCTAAGATGCGAGAAATTTTAAATAATAATTTTCCAAACAACTTATGGTCTCGATGTGCAGTCACCTCCAAGCTCCCAGAAAATTTTTCTTTTGATAAATTAGTCATGAAAATGGCTAAAACACAGAATTTTTAATCAGGCAAAGCCGGTATTGAGGTTCGTCGAATAACCCAAGGAGCAGAGTTAGCGCAGTTGAATAATCACGTCGGCTGCGGCAGTTTGGTGTGGGAAAAATAAAATACTTTTAAGTTAATAGTTTTTTCACAAAATTATACTTCTCATGAAGATAAATTGAGTACTTAATGCTAATGGTCCAAAAAATCTTTTTTGAGGCCACTAGAGGACCACACCCTTTCACATGCAGCGACAGCGGCAGGCATTGCAAAAACTGATCGAGCTACCTTTCAATTCTTGGGAGGCGTGCTCTATTGTTTTTTTCAGAACACCAAATTATCCGTGTTGATTCCTCATCAGTTAAAGTAACGCTCATATATCTTGCTGCCTCATTGCTTAGAGTATCCTGTCCTGGTCTGATCAGAGTGGAATAATTGGAAAAATTTCCATTTTGAAGTTCTTGTAGAAGAAAATTGTAAACTTCTTAGTCGTATCTCGTTGACTGTATTGATTTCAATCTTAACATAATACAGAAATTTTTTTCATGTTGGAATCCAGCATACCTGTTATTATATGAATATAAAACCTTCAAATGGTACAAAACTGAACGATTGTAACATATTTATGATTCCTACAGACTACCGCTAGACTATACGCAATAATAGAGATCTCTGTCCCAATGTATTTGATATCATACAAAGCTACAAATAAATTCTTAAAGAAACATACTAAAATGACAATTTTCAATACCTGAACATCTGCATCTTCAGAATCAATCGGAGAATCTAAATTGACAGCTGTGACCCAATGAAGTTGGGAAATTCTTTTGTGAAGTGCGTGATCTTTCTCTTCATCAGCATCCGATGCACAGAAAACGATAGGATATGCACGTAGTAACACATATCGTTCAAACTAAAATTTTTTCTGGAATTTTTTAAACAATGTGATTGAATTTATACCTTTTGTGCAATGACTTTTATTTCATCAGTTGATGTACCATCATTGTTCATTTTCTCTTGAAGCCAACCAAAAAATTCTGGTATTGCATCTTCGTCCCCCTCCCTCTCCACTCTACGACATGTCATTTCGCAACGAGGTATAGCTTCACTTGAAATCCATTTCTGCCGCCCGCGTGCCCACTCTTTAATTTTGCTTGGAGTCGCTTCAATGTTCTAAGATGCATTTAATGATGATATTATTCCCACATCAGAATAAACTTTACACTTCATATAAAAAGTAATAATGATTAAGGGACATGCATGGTTATACGTTTCAGAACAACATGTCTGAGACATCAATTCATAACTTGAATTCACAATGAAAAAATTTGCAATAGTGAGAAAAATCAAAATTTTTTGGTAAATAGAAATTTGTTACACATGGTTGATCAGAAACGTATGATATTTATTAAATCTGACGATGGATTTCAGAAATTATAACGGACTAGTAAAACATAATGCACGTTTCCAAATGGAATTCAAAATATTATTTTTGCACCATCTATGAACATTGCATTGAGTATAGATTACTTTTGCCAAAGGAATATCCTATACATTTCGAAACCTGAAGAACTACCCTCTAAAATAAATCAAGTGTGTTCAATGGCTACAAAGTGCATTTGGAAATAAAGTACAATTACCTCATGACTGCCACTGCTAGAAAGACTTGATAAAAGGTTTTTCACTGCATTTAGAGGTTTGATTCTAGGCTTCGGTGGTGGGATTTCGTCACGATGGGTTTGAAAGCATTTTGAGCAATACCCTTGCCACTGAGGATTCCCGTAAAACCCACATCCATTCTTGCAGTGAAGGTCTTTCTGCTGTACATTGATAGTGCGACGCACGCGGTCAAGCACTTGGGGCATTAAAGCTGAAACAAAGAACATATGAGAATCGGAAATATTACAGTTCACTCGTTTTCATGCTATGAATTTAAATTTTCAAAAACAAGATTAGGTAGAATATGATGCAAAGACACACTAAATGAAATACATGTTCGGAATTTAAACTGTAAAGTTAAAATGATTGACAGCAGAGGTACCGATTATGTTAATTGTTGCTTCCAATTTGGTAATTATTTGCCAAATATTAGAAATCACTTTATTAAATTGGTAATACGACATGTATTTAAACGTACAATTTCACCATCAGTCACCATATTTTACATAATGGCCATCATAGCCATAATACATGCATGAAATATAAAATATGGTCATTTTGGATGGTAAAAATATTTCGTCTTGCAATATTTGACCATATCATAATCGGCCCCACTGATTGACAAAACATACAGTAAGATTCAATGTTTTAGTTATACCATATTTTTGTTACTGCAGTGTTTATTACCTCAGCTCAATCTATTGTGGATACCATGCAATTAACAACCATTCAAACAAACCTGTTTGACTTATCAAATCATTGAAATAATTACCAAAACATGCAATCACAACTGAATTGTCAAAATAACAAGTTTAAAAGAAAAAATATATCTTCGATAAAAAGTCAAAGAATGATGGACTTTACTTTGATTAAAATTCATTTAAAAGGTAAATTTTGTAGCTAAATTTGAACTTCTAACTACAAATATAAATAAACAAGTTAGAAATTGACAATGACAAAATTTACTTTGCATCAACTAAAAATGAATTTATATTTCAATGTTTGATACATGAGAAACACATATAAAAGAAATTCACATTATAATGCTAGAGCATTTAAAATAAAGACTTACACATGAGCGCGCGAAGTGAAATTCAAACTTCCGTGACAAACAGTGAATTTATTTATTTATGATAACCATGCACGTACTAGCATGTGATAATTAGATTGTTAATGGTTTAATATTACGCAAGCGCACTTTTACTAATCGAAATAGAGTTCTTGGCAAGCAGAATGTATTATTCAGTTTCTAACTGAACAGAAAGTGAATTGAACATAAAAAATTATGAACTAATACAGCAAAACGGAATCGTATTTACCGAAAGGGTTTGGGAAAGAACTACATATACACGGAAATGTCTACAATTTTTTTGAAGCACGTTGTCTCAACAAAGCTCAACAAAAACAGTTAAACTCTGGCAATGAAAATATAAGTATTCTCAGTGCGAAATGAAACATTGAAAAATAGAGGCGAAAATTAAAAAATGTTATTGGTACAGTGGATTTGAAAGCAAAATGATAAACATAAAAATCTTACTATTGGGTAACAAGCCGTCGAAAAATATCTTAAGCATGTAGGATACTATTGATAAAGATTACCGCTGAATAATTACAGTGACATTATCTCTTTATTACAAACTAGTGCATGATTGACATTACAACAAATTATCTACATTGCGATATCGAACGCCGTTGGATCAAACTCTTGTCCTTTGAATGGAGAATCCTTTGCGTCCCATCCTTTTTTAAGCATGTCAAGAGTTTGTTGTTGCTTACTGGTAGGCTTTCCCAATTGTTTTTGACGTTCGTCATATTGTAGTTTGTCAATAACTGCTCGTTCATCAGCCGGTAGGTCAAAAAGGTTGATAGTTGTATCTACTTTGGATAAGTCAATAGAATCATCTCCCTAAATGCAATGACTCATACTTTTGTATAAGTAGTTTGGTCAATGAGACCACCTCAAACTTAAAATCTTTACGTAGGAATGCATTGAATTTCTGTAATATTTGCGCTATAAATAAGAAACCAAATACCAATCTGAGGGAAATTAGTATACCAAAGCCATAGTTAGCTTTAGGCAATTGTCAAAGGCAAAAACTTCTAGTCCGAACAAAATAACTTGAAAATAGCTATTCGTGAATATATGAAGGGATATCAACTACGTAACATACAAGTTAGACTATAATTGAATATATTTTTGTGGTTTGGACTTTCGTAATGTGTACTGCATTAACCCTTTCTCCGCGTTTCATGAATTTTCAGAAATTCTCAAAAAATGTCATTTTGACACACAAAAATGAAAACAAATTTTTTCTTAAAAAAAACACTTTATCATACTGAATTACATGGAATTACACCAGATTTTGGACATTTTATTAGAAAAAAAACAGGAGAGATGTGGACTGAAGTCGAATTTCGCAGTCAGACATAATGTTGGCCGTGTGACTAAAGTCGAATTTCGCAGTGAAAGAGTTAAACATCACACAAATTTAATCCAGCAACTTTGTTGCTTTAGTGCAAACTGCGTTACAAATACTTCTACTAGGCAGTAGGTATATAACCAAATTGATTTTTATTAACAACAATAAAATGATTAATACAAAACAAAATATCAAAACACTTAGAGAGGATATTTTTGAGATTTCTTTTGGGTAAACATATTGACAGAAATATCTACAATTATGTGATTCAACTTTCATCATTTGTAAGTTCAACAGTCTTTTATTGGACATTTTTGAACATAAAAAACATTTAACTTGTCTTAGAACTAAAAAATATGTCTCATTGGAAGCAGTGGCTATAGGAAAAACGATCTTGAACAATTCCATTACCCAGAAACAACCTAAATCAATTTCTGATAAACTCCGATAAGCTTCCATGATATCCAAATTATTATGGGTTTGAGAATTTTTTTGAATTGTCTAGTTGGCTTTCAAATGCAATAGCATGTTGTGCACCTGCCACAGTATAGGTGGTCTGGTTTACTGCTGCTACCAACTTCAACCGCTAAAATAGCATAAAACTATACCCACTCCCAATTGCCTTATAAAATTGTAATAGAAAGAACTATTGAAATCAAAGCAAATTGTTATAATAATGTAGATTTTGGCAGGAAAATAGAGGCTATTAATGATTATCTGTCCTGGCCAATATACATTAACCGGGTCGGATTTCTTCTTAACTTAACCGGATTTTAACCGATTTAACCGGATCTTTAAAAATTTACGATCATATTCAATTTGAAAAGAAAAATATATCCTATTTATATATTTCGCAATGAAATTGGTCTATTTCTATGTGTTAACATAAAATTTATATATATATATATATATATATATCGTCATGATTTTTCATGAAATATTTATAGAGCAAATATCAATGAAAATTTTACAACTATGAAGCCATAGTAAAGTACCGTTTCCAGTATAAGATTTCTAGACAAGTTTTATTAAGAAATGCACATTGAAACACCATTTTAATTGATAACACATCAGACCGTGTCAATTATTTTTAATGCTGCTTTAATTAATTCTTACCTGGATAAATAGTTTTAGCTATTATCACAATAGAAAATGGCAGTACTTGTATAGCTTTGTAAACACAGTAAATTTCATTGAGTTCAATTATATGGAGCGTATTAGTGAGTCTGTTATTATTACTTCTTTGTCTGCACAATCTACATACGAACACTTCTACCATATCAATAAATTTAAAAAAGAAGCTATATGCAAAATATGTGCTTCAAAATTTCACTATCATCAGCAATCATCAGGAACAAAGAGCTTGAAACGCCATTTAACCAAGAAACGTCCTAAGGTTCAATTGACAAAAGAAAGGTTAAAAAGAGAACGATCAGCAGATCAATCTTCACTTAGTAAATTTTTTGACACGAAAAAATTAAAATGGAACTAAGTAACTTGGAGCGTTGTGCGCTTACATTGGCAACATCTCGACATGTTTTACCATTAAACTTTTTTGAAGACACTGTTATAGCACTCGGATTCCAACTTCTCTGCATTTCTTGATGTGATGTTCGATCTACCATTCAATCGCTTTCTGAAGACTTACGTGTTTTTATTCTTGATTCATGTAAAGACCAATGGGTAACATTAATCTTAGATGGAAAAATCCTGTTACAGGGGATAACTTTCTTGTAGTATTATTTTTCCCAGAAAAAGTCCTGACAAACCATACTTTTGGAAAACATTTGATGTCATTACAACCGCGTCTTGTCACAAGTATCAAAGATCTATTTACGTTGCACGGCATTAAAATAATTGCTGTTGTCATTGATAATGCTAGGGCAATGGCAAGTTGCACAAAAATATTACTGGATCAATGGCCCAACATGATCCCTGTAAGACGTGCAGCACATATTTTCAATTTCGTAATAAAGGGTTTGTTTAAAAATATTGAGTTCTTTAAGACTGTTTACAAAATTTTAGACAAGTACATCGAAAAAGAATTAGTGAAGCGTTACTGCGGAACACGTTGGAACAGTGTGAATGATAGGCTACAAGATTTAACTAGTGTCTTAGAGAAAGAAAACAACAAAACTGGCATGACTAAGGTGAACTCTGTCATTTCTGCATTAGCTCCATACATAAGATACTTGAAATTTTGAACAGCAAGATGGAATTAGTTGGAATAATATGTACCTATCATATTTGGATTACATTACAAAATATCAAGACAGTGGATTGGATAATATTGCAATATAGTAGCAAAGAAGCGGCTAACAATACTTGAGAATGATGTTGTTAGAATGTATACGTTTGTTAGTCATAATGCTGCATTGGAAGTCGGAGCGGAACAAAAGATTAACCGCTGCGCTGGTTGCAATCTCTTGGTGTCAATGATTTTAAAGAGTATCTAGTAGAGTGAGAGTTTAAAGGAGAAAATGCTGTTATTACTCGAAAGTTGCGACTCTTTATGAAACACAAACTTAACAAAATTGCTGGGAGGCTGCCTTTAAGCGATGTTGTTTCAGCATCCACAAATGTATTCACACACCAATAAGACCCTATATATCGTCGGAAGTTGTTAATGACTTACTTTTCCTAACGCAATAACAATGTAAATAAAACCAAATTTTTGTCGAAGCAACATCAGAAGATGAAAACTCATGTGCAATAGAAATCTCTGAGGATGATGAGAACATTTAATTTTTGCAATTTTTTCTATTATTTCATGTTCTATGTTTTAATGTCTCCTAAAATCTACATGACAGTTATTGTTTCATTATATATATATATATATATATATATATATAATATACATATATGCTATCTTCAGTGCCTGTATGCCTGACCTATGATCGTAGTGTAGAAGCCGTGTCCGCACAGATGTGCCCGTGCCCGGTACAGGCCCTACCTCAGTTGCTATAGAAAGTCTCCAAAGAAATTATATGACGTTTGCAACTATTCACATATACAACATTTATAACACTTTTCTGGCAAAAATCTATCTAAATAGAACAATTACAAATACAAAAGAATGCGAAAATCTAAGGTATGCAAGCTATGCATATGCAGACTCTGCAGATGATTCATCAAACTCATTGTTGATTGAGTAAACATGGGCGAAATAATATACCAATGAATAGCGACTTATGTTTACTTTAAATAAATGGGCTACGAAAAATTAATACACGATTAAATTTATTGAAAACAGTTAGTGCTGAAGAATGTAAAAATTTAACTATCATATTTCAACTAGCAATTAATCTTAAAATAATATAATACCGTACTTTCGGACTAAAAGGCACACATAAAATCCCTATATTTGTATAAAAATATCAGCAATACTCCCTACATGTACATTCCGGTTCACGTTATGGATGAGCAAGGCATCGGCTTGTTTGATGCCGCCCAAACTTTAAGAACTTGATATCATCTTGTGATGATATTCCGTTAATCAATATTAAAATTTGAAGCTTAAAAACTTACTTCAAAGCACCGATCCCACCATTTCTCAGAGGATTTGTCCAAATAAACACGAATACACTTTGTAGAAGATTCAAAATTCCAGAATGAGTCCTCTACACAAACACGATGTGGGAGTTTCTTACTGAAATGAGACTTTCCAAATAACTTAACATCCAGTGAATCAGACTTTATGACAACAGACAGGTCATTGGATTTAATGCATGGTTCCTGAGGCAAAAGTAATTTTATGTCAACATCTGATACAGTTTGCGTCCATTCACAAAGTGAAGATATTCCACCATTATAGTTTTCTGATGGTGCTTGATCAACTTTGGTGAGGGTTTTCTGAGTCGTAGGAATTGATTCTCTTCAATATAAAGGCAGAAAAGTTGTACAGCACTATTTCAAATCAAATTAAGAAAATTGAATTTACTTATTGCTAAATCTATTATGACGACTTAAGTACATCTTGCATTGCGTACAGAATTTTAAAATATTACATACTGAATTATAAATATTGAAATAACAGATACATTATCTAAATTTACAATGCAAAGGAAGCAAAGCAAAATTTACAGTCCCTACTAATTTTTGCGTTCAATAAAATATTAAAATTCATTCAAACAAAATAACAATGCTGCTTTGTATAATATAAAATTCCGCCGCCTCGCGTACCGCCATCCGCTATGATTTTAGCCTGGCACAAAGACATAGATAAACTCCGACTTAGCGACATCATAAACAATCAAACATATTTTAGCAACTATATGATGTTGCATTGTTTTATTTGCCAATGTGTATCCATTTCGGAACAATGTTTAGGAAATATTTACTGCTGAAATTGCTTCTAAAATGAAGCAATCCAAAATAACTGACTTCTTAACATTTAGCAGCCTGGTGTGAACAAACCGTTTTTCCAAAATTTCAGAAAAAAGTTTCGTCAAGCATATTACGAGTCAGAACCATGAATACAACTATTAGAGAAGATGCTTGAATGTAATTTTAAAAATTATTTACTAAAGTGCATTTTTTTGTTTAAAGTTATAATTATTTTTTCAAAAAACATGAACAATTTGAAGAATTTCTTGGGACTAAGGTTAAAATAATACATTTGTCTTCTTCTTTTTTAAATTTGTACATGGGAATAATAGATTCAGCCCCAATTTAGCGCCCACAATGCTTAGCGCCAAAAATGGTCTTTGCACAAAGAGTAGCGCTAAATCGGGGTTTACTGCAGTATTTTTAACGCAATATTTAGTAGGACCAATTAAAAATTCAATACGATAGAATTTCCTAAATATATGAATGCATATAGATATGTGAAGTACAACTTTTCTTCTAAATTAGATTTGGATTCTTTCAGAGGAGTATTTTGAGAAGGTTTGGACGTGGTTGTCGCAATTGATTCATCTAATCTAAGTAATATTTGGTTGAATAATATAAAATATGAATATTTAAAATTTTTAACCGTTGTACTAGTAAAGCTGTCATTTCGTTGCCACAACTAAATTCATTTTATCTCATTCTGCACAAACTTACCTAAAGTGTTTGAAAGTCTTCATGTTAATTTTTTTTAGTCTCTCTACGATATTTCAAAGTTTTGAAAATCTATGCTCAGTATTTGGCTTTGGACAAAGGATTTGACAACCTTGTTCGCCCACAGTAAAAAAGAAATATTTTGCAAATTTCAATATCTATACACGATGATAACTATTGCTATCGAAATGTTATATGTCTACTATATATTTGGATACTTACAATAGAATTGTTGTAGACCTAATATAGCGTCTACACAAACACACATACACGCACGCAATATGATGAATGACTGACAATATAGCGTTCTTCAATCAATAAGTGCTGTTTAACAATAAAGCAACTTCACAGAACATTATTCATTTATTTCTTTGCGATGACCTCGAGAAGACGTTGATACAATGTAACACAAGCATCCACATCCACACTTGTTGAGTTGAATAATATTGAATATAATTTGAAAGCTTTCTCAGTTCGCCACTATATGTATTGAAATAATATGCCAGTTAAATTGTGTTTACAATTTTTGTCATGCGACTACGATCCTGGGAATTTCAATATCTTATTGAAAATGCATTTGTTGAAAACGCGAAAACAGTATGAGAAATGTATCTAGTGATAGCTTCAAGAACTGCTTTCAAAGGTGAGTCCTCGATAAACCGTTATTTTGAAGGAATTGATTAGGCATATGAAGATCAGTAACTTCGAAAACGGTGATTTCATTGTTGAAGGAAATGAAAAATAAATGCAATATGGATGAAATACTTCAAATAACAAACAAAGGACGCATATGCAACATTATAACAATTTCTTAGGATGGAACTCAAGCTGAAGTCGAAATACTTGATTACTTTGACGACAATGTTTCAATAATTGTACAAAACTCTTTAAAACTGCAGCCCTTTGTAGAATATATTTCTTCTCAATAATGTTCATTAGAATGGATTTTGAATTTTTAGTATGTGAAATAGGGTAGTTTGGCTGTAACATATTTGATTCGTGTTATACTTTAATTTTTTTATAAACTATCACTACTAACGGGAAATTCTTAATAAATGATGTAAGTTTTCAATTATGTATTCATTTCATTCGCACATTTTCATGTTTTTGTCTATAATGAAAATTATGGGATTATAGATCATCATAAGTAGTTTATTATTTTAGCAATCGAATTAAAATATAGGGGCCTACATGACACTATTGTGTAGGCCTACACATAACATGCTCAGAGTGTGAACACTCTATCTGCTTTTTTGTCGGCTGATAAAAATCGATAGTCTGTACGCTCCATTCGATTTTTTGGCAAAACAGCCAGATTACTGTCATCTGATAATTTATCAGCTGATAAAAGTCGATAGTCTGAACGGTACTAAAACTAGTCGAATA
>CABFPE010001092.1:13533-24294 GCA_900660155.1 Hofstenia miamia | reverse complement strand
CAGGAGCTACATGTCACCCTGTGCTGGGGAAAGCACGCCCAAATTGTCGCCAAACTTAAGCAATAGTTTTCATATCAATATAATAGGAAAAGAAAAATACAACTGTAAAACAGCAGTTGAGAGTAGATAAAATCTATTAACCTTTCTCTACAAGTTTCTCAGTTTTATACAAAAATTGCGTTATTACCTGCCTTTGTTTACAAAAAGAGTTGTCTACATAGTTCAATCATGCTTAATTATTCATTCCCTCGCAAATTCAATTTGAGCAATAAAATAATAAGCACCACCAAGGGGATGGCAAACTAACAATAGCAACCTAATATCAAAATAATTGAGGTGACGTCATGATGACGTAAAATACAAAATATAATGAATAAATAATAAAGAAATATCTCAACAAAGTCCCTGAGTGACTCTACATGCCCCCCTTGCTCAAATTAATTTTCGTAAAACAACTGGAGAGCAGGCCCAGACATGATGTTTTGAGTGGCTGTTATCATCTTCACTGCTAACTCACCATCCCAAGTTTGGACTTTGGCGTATTGTGGCTCTCTTGTTATTTGCATTAATACTTCCCTTTGTGTGACTACTTCATCCTTAAGTTGTAGAAACCTAATATTTGGCATTTTGGCACTGACAGGGCAGCTGTGGCGTAGATTATTTAAGCATCTCATGAAGGTGTCATAGAATTTTTCATAAAGCTGGAGACCCTTGAGTGTGATCATTAATGTCATCATGGCATCTGTGTTGGAAGTGTGTGCGTCCTCAGCTCTGAACTCTGTATCCGGGTAAAAATGGACAAACACCTGCCTCAGGGAACCCATCATAGTCACTTGGTCAATGAACAGTGAGCAGTATTCCTGCACTTGACTGAGAGTCATTTGTTCCAGGTTGGACACATTTGCTCTAATCATTGTTATAATCTCTATCCTCTTAGTGACATTGTAGTACTGGGTTACATTCTCTACATTATTGATCCACATTAAGTCACCCACTGCCTGAAAAAGAATGAGCATACAATTCTGTAGGGCTGCAATTTTTTCGTGTATTGTTTTTAGGTGCACATGCACTGGTAAACCATGCATGAAGATGTCTGTGATGGTGAGTTTACCGTCAATAAAGACACGCTCAGGATTTCCTCCAGCTATAAGTTTTTCTCTTACCACTTTGTACTCCCCTGTTTGGCTAGCTTTAATTGCTTCTTGCTTACTGTTTACAAAGTTGACCTTATCAGATAGATGAGCCACTACCTCCTTTTTAGGTTTCCAAACCTTCCACTTAGGTTGTATGAGGGGTGTCTCAATCATAGGTGGCGGTATGCACAGAATATTTGATGTCTTGATCTTCTTCTCAAGGTCACTGAGTCCTGCAGGGGCAGCCAAGGTGGCAGTTCTGATCATGACTGGGTAATTGATTCTTGCCTCCTTTATTGTGTCACAAAACTTTCCTCTCAATCTTTTCTGCCACAGGTGTTCTATCTGTTGGTGAGAGATGCGCACATGGGCAGTGGTGCATTCCACATCCAGAGCTATGTGTCACCCTGGGGACTGTAGAATGAACAGTTCCTCCTTGGTGAACACTTCAGTGAGACACCATTTCATTAGCAAGAGAATGTCTTTGTCATGACAATCAACCAAAATTGTCTGTTGGATAGTGAGATCCTCTAAAAATTCGCTAGGATCATGTTTGATCATCAGTATATGTTCATCCTTGGTTACCAACCAATGAGGCATTTGTTTGGGGGATAGTGCCTTCCTGCTGAATTTTTCCAAGTTCACTTTCTTGATTAGTTCATGAACGTGGGGTGAAAGTTGTACCGCTGAGGATGCCAGTAGTTCCTCTTCCCTGTAAAATTGCTCAGGCATCCTCATCACTTGATCGAAAATAGTGATGGGAATGATTTTTCCCTCCTTGTTGATGTGCTGAGCTGATTCAGTGAATTGCCCATGACCACATTCCAGATATCTAAGTTGGTACAATCAGAAGAAGGATTCAGTTCTTGCAGGGAGGTCGTGTCTTTGGATCTTGTCCAGGAATTGGTGAGTGGAGCCTGGCAGTCACTCTACAAATTGTCTGGTGCTCATTGGGGCATTGTCTGAGTAGAAAATCACAAACTTGGTTTCTGTGGTCACACCCCATATATATTTCTTTACAATGTCAGAGAAAATGTTTATGTCCAACAGACAAATACCAAGTTGATTGCTGGTTAAAATGATGGAAATCTTGCTGGTTACACTGGTCCCCCCACCAGTCAGCCATAATACTTTTTGAATTTGTCCATGGGGTGCTTAGTTTTTCCTGGAGAAGAGGGAGGATTGCACTTATATAGTAACCAGTTTTTGACTTTCCATGATAGGGGGCAGACTGTGATTTCATGGATTGTTAGTTTAGTAAGAGATGACCTTTTCTCATGGGTCATCGGGATTTGTAACTGGGGTTCTTTTGTCAAGTAGATGGTGAGGAGCCAGATGGCGCCACAGACTTAGATGTTGGGTAAATTTTTATTGGCAAATAAACGTTCTTTGAAGTTCTTCCAGTCTTGGGTATCATAGGAAACTTTAATACCTCTAAGTGTTCTTTCAATAGATGAATGATAGTGTTGGGAGGGGCTCACTATGTCTAGGCAGGGCCAATCGGACTCAGGGTTAAAGTTGCTTTTATGTCGGACCAGATGGTTTGGATCTCAGTTAATGTTTGCTCACTCTGTGCAAATGCAAAACTTATGCACATATCATTTATTGTGAGGAGAGGGGGTGTGTGGATCTGTCACCTCTAGGGTTTGCGCCTGAAGGATGACGTCAATTATCAGTTTCTGGTCAATTGCCAAGCGATGTGATGGTACTTGTTGGCATAGTAGCAAATCTGTGTAGAGAAGCCTGGTTACAGGTAGTTGGCTCATGGTGTGTGGTGAGAGAGGGAGGTAATCATCTTTGGACAGAATCAAAAAGTTTTCCATACAGAAGTGTAAATTTTCAATTGGTTCTGGTACTGTGTCTTCATACTTGTCCCTTAATAGCATCATGAGGCGTATGCCCTCTACCTTAGCTATGTGATATGCTATTTCAATCTGTTCCATGATAGCTTCCATCTGAATTTCATGTACCCTTAAGAAGTATATCAGTAACAGGTTGTGGAAGTCAATGTTGACACATTCAAAACTATTGATGGTTTTTCCACTATTTAAAAACTGACATAAATTATAAATGTTGAAGTCATCATCAAAAAATGTATGCACTGTGCTGCGCCAGTAAAGGCAACTAAGTCGCTCTAGCATTCTTGAATTGTAACAAATAATAGTGTTGACTTTTGGGCAACGAGAAGCATCTATCACAAAAGGGATTGCATCTATTGAACAATTCATTTCAAGACCATTGTATGTTTGGCGGAGTTAGGCTTTTGTTTCCTCTGATATATTGTCATGTGTGATAGCTGTGGCCTTTCTAGTGTCTATGTAGTAAGGGTGTAGGGTTTCATCACCAACTTTGGAAATTTTCTTTCTTCTTTCTTTGGTTTTCTGTGACCTAATTGTAAAAGCTCTTGCTGACGAGGTTGAGGGGGCTATTGAGTCACTCAACTGGGGGGTATTTACAATTTGTAACTCACTAAAAGGTATTCTAGTTTTAAGAGTTTTTACTGAAGGGGTGGCAAGCTCCTCTTGCGCACGTGGGGATATGTGTCTCTCCATGTAGGGGTGAGATGTTGAGGGCGTCATCACGGTTGCTCTCTCCTCTCTGAATTGTGGAGCTACGTGTTGCCCACATGGAATCAGATTCTCCTCAGCACTGTTGTTGAGTCCTCTTTTCCTTTCACATGCCTCAACAAGCAGAGATACGTGTCTCCCTCGCCTAGATGAGGCTTGTTGGCTAGTACGGCTACCTTCCATCCTCCTTCTCACTCAATGGCGATATGGTGGAGCTGGCAACTGGCGTTTTTGGCTGTTTGTATGCATTCCTAAATGGAGTAATAAAATTTAAATCCCAAATATTGGGATCATAAGCGTGGTTAGTTCTTGCCCTTCTTTGGGGGAGTATATGTGATTCTAAGTTGTCAGATGTAGTATTATCATAAGTCTAATCAGTGTCAGAAAATTCATCCTCTGAAAAACTAGTTAAATTGTCATACTTTTCATATATATCAACACCGTTGTCCACTAATGTAAATTCGTTGTTATTGTCTATTATGATGTTCTCTATATCTTTTATTGCTCGTTTGAGCCACTGAAAGTGTACTGTTTTACCATTATTTAAAGTATAAGTGTTATGGTCAAGCACCTTTTCAATAGTGAAAGGACCTTGCCAATCATTTTGCAAGTTTGCATACTTGACTACTATCTGTACTCACACAAGGGAGATAAGGAAAAATTTGGTCACCACGTTTATGTGGCTCTCCATATAACTTTTTGTTAAAGGTCTTTTTCTGCCTTATACTGGACTGGTTTGTGTTGTGGCAGATCGTAAGGTGCATTTGTTGCATATCCTGAATTAATAGATTAACATAAAGTTCTGTACTGTTCTCTGCATACTTTGGGAACATCATCATTAAGGAGGTGGTGGCTTCACGACCGAACATTGCTTTAAAAGGGCTCACACCTGTAGTCATATGAACAGATGTATTGTAAAAATATTCCACATATTCAATAACACACCTCCATTGTTTTCTGGCAGCACGTGATAAAGCCACTTGAACTAACTTTAGAAGGGTTTGATTTAAGCATTCCACTAAGCTGTTTGCTTGATGGTGATAGGCAGTGGTCAATTCGTGAATGATTTCCAGTTCTTTCATTAAGGCCTGTAGGAGGTTGCTCTCAAACTGAGGGCCCCGATCAGAGACTAACTTTCGCATGGGTCCATATTTCAATGCCCACTCTTTAACTATCTTTTCTGCAACTTTCTCCGCCATTGTACTGCTTAAGGGGATCATGTGGGCGAATTTTGTAAAGTGGTCGACCATTAAAAGGATGTACTGAAACCTTTTGTCATCTCTCAATAACTGTTCAAGGTCAATGTGCACAAGTTCTTTAGGACTCTCTGCTGCCTGAGACTTGAGCTTGGCTCTCTGTTGGGGGAAGTGGTTGGTGTTGTGTAACAGGCATTTCTCAAATTTATCAATTATGTTGGTAACAGCAGCTCTTATGCCTATAGTAACGTATTGGGAGTTGTATGTTTTTTCAGTCTGGAGTATGCCTAAATGCCCCCTTTCATGGACTCTGCAGACAAGATCTCTCTTGAAGTATTCGGGAATGGCGAGTTGGTTGTTTGCCATTTGTAGTGGTTAAAGTACCAATTCACTTCTGGAGAAGTAGGAAAATAGGGATCCTTCATTCTCTTCATGATCTGATCTAAGATCCAATCATGGTGTTGATGGCACATTATCTCTTCTTCTGAAATTTCTTCCTGAATGAGTATGGTGAGGATGGGTTTGCCATTACGGTCTGTGTTAATCTCTGGTATCAACTGATATTCAGTATGAGGAATGAAGGAAAACGGAACCTTTTCCCCATTGGGCTTCTTGAGGTCTCTCTCATAACTGGGTAGTGCCGTCCAGTAGTCGGCGTTTAGATGGAGCTGACCAGGGCAGTGCTGGATTGAAAATGAAAAGTCATTTAGATACTTGATCCATCAAGCTACGATATTGGATTTGTCACTGCTAAATTTCTTAAGCCATGCAAGGGCACTGTTGTCTGTGCGCACGACAAATTTGCGTCCCAAGATAAAGTATCCAAATTTCTTTAGAGATTTGACCAAGGTGAGCATTTTGTATTTCATTGCTCCGTAATTCCTTTCTGAAGCTCAGAGTTTCCTGCTGAAATATTGGATGGGGCTTTTGATGCCATTGATGTTTTGGCTCAATATTCCACTGATAGCTACAGTACTGGCCTCACAGTCAACAATGAAGTCTTTCATGTAATCAGGGGTGTTTAATGATGGGATTTTCTTGAGCTCATTTTTAATACCTTCCAATGCTTCTTGCTCTTGCCACGTCGACTTGAACTCAATGGACTTTTTGAGTAAGTTAGAGATGGTTTTGGTTTTTCCGCCAAGTCCGGAAGGAACATGCCATAATAATTAAGGAACCCCATCAGTTGTTGCACATCTCGACAGCTTCATGGCATTTCAATCTTTTCTAGGAATTCCCTTGCATTATTTTGCCTGTCTTGACGACTCGTCCTAAAAAGATCACTTTCTTCTGTGCCAAAGAACACTTGTTTCCATTAACTTTTAAGCCCGCTCTCTGTAGTAGATCTAGTGTGTGGCTGAGCTTATCCAGGTGTTCCTCAAAGGTATTGCTGGCAACTAGGATATCGTCTATATAGGCTGATATACCAGGCTCGAGGATGTTGGCATTGCCTTTAAGTACTATGGTCACATATTGCTGAAAGGTAGCAGGCGCATTACATAGGCTGAATGCCATGTATTTCCACTTGTACAGGCCATACAGAGTAATGAAGGCTGTCTTCAGGATGTCAGAGGGTCGCATTGGCACCTGCCAATACGCTTTGCATAAATTGAGACAGGAAAAGAATTTGTATTTGCTGGCATCATATAGAAGATCTTCGATTCTGGATAAAGGATATGCATCCTTGATCATGATGTCATTTAGTTTCCAGAAGTCAATACACAATCAGTATTTCTTGCCTTGTTGAATAAACACTGTTGGGGCAGCGTAGGGGCTGCTGCTCCCCTGAATGATCCCACTTTCAATTAAGTCACTTAAGATTTTTTTGTATTCTGGTTTGAGATTTTCAGGAACTTTGCAAACTGGCAATCTGATTGGCCTGTCGTTTTTCAACTCAATAGCATGTTCTTCTCCCACAGCCTGACCAATGCTTATCATTCCATAATTGAATACCTCATGTTTGCTATGAAGAAGGGAGACCAAAGATTTCCTTTCTTGCTGATTGAGATGAGGATGGGAGCTGTTAGTAACTAGAGGCACCTTGACTGGTCTGGTTGGCTCTCTCAGGTCGTGAACTGTGGTGCAGATTGACAAGCAGGTGACTGGTATGTTCTTGACTCTGATGGGCACTCATACAAGTTGTAACTGGGAGACTCTGATCTTGATGGGGAAATTTGCTCCATTCAGAATGGTGACAAGCATCTTCCCATTAGTCACCTTGCATAAGTCGGGTGAAAAAGAGACTCTGCATACATATTTGCCTTGTTGTCCCACAATCATTACATCCCCATTGATATCATCTTCAGAGGAGACTGCAACTCTCATCCTGTGTTTTGGTTCAATTGAGATGGGCTTGCTTAGATTAAAAATGATTGCCTTCTCAGGGATGGTAGCAAGTTGTGTGGCCTCCTGATCTTTGATAGCTATTGTATTATTCTTGTAATTGATTACACAAGAGTTCTTTTCTAGGAAATCATTGCCCAGTATGAGGTGGTAAGGGAGTTGGTGATCAGAGGTATCAATGACAAGAAGATCTACTTTGAATGGTTCCACATGAATTCTAATTGAAGCATCCCGTAACTTCCCTTTAAGGAGGGAGGATTTCCTGAAGCGTCAATGAGTTTGACACAAGATGGATCTAAGGATCTCTGCTGAAGCACAGCCCTCAGCAGCATTCGTCACTGATGATGGAAGCAGCCACTCCAGTGTCAACAGTGGCATTAAATAGGTTTCCATTTATTTCTACAGGTATTAGATTTTTCCTTATAAGCTGGGTAATAACCAAGATGTTCTGTGCGTGTTTGACAGGAGATGGTGCTCCAACTAATTTAAATCCTGCAATGCAGTAGGGTTGTCAGTTGCCAAATCAACAAGGTTTTTGACACAAGGAGACTCATTGGGCTCATCTACAATGAAGCCTTCACCATCCGCAATTAGCTGCATCTTAGCTTTGCATTGGGACTTGAGGTGCCCCTTTTCCCCACAGGTAAAGCATTAGACTGAGGACAGATTGAATGCCTTTTTGGAAATCGTGAGCCTTCTTGTCTTGGACCTTTTCATCCCATAGATGCTAGTAATGTCCTTATTGATTTGCTGCGAGTTATGCAGCATATAAACCATGCTGATGGCTTTTCTGATAATTTTGTTCAGGCTCTCCTCCAGATCACACTTGACTTCCAGCCTGCTCCTAATGGATGGAGGGAAACCTCGACATATATAGGAAAAAAGATCGTGGCATGAATACTTGCTCAATAGGCTGCTCAGTCAAAATAGTCACTCGACCTGGGTAATGTAGTTCTTTATGTCATCACCAAACCTAAAAGACAAATTGCACAGTAAGGTTTTGTACTGGTGTTTGATGTGAGGAGCTCTATAGTGATCTTCAAAAAATCCAATCAATAACTGGTAATTGGTCTTAATATTGCATTCAAGCATCATATATTGGTTGTAAGCCAAGATGCTGAGGTAGAGTGGGAACTGAGACACTGCTGACTCCTGTGAGTTCTTATATTGCTTCATCATGAGCTCAAATAAAAAGAACCACTCATTGAATGATTGTGATATGGCGTCAATCTGACCAGTAAATTTCGGGAGAATGGAATGTTTGCTGAATACCTGCATTTGTCCATTAGACTTGAGAGGGAGAATAGATTTTTGATACCTCAGCTGATTTTTCATGCCTGATTGTCCCTGGAGCAGGCTGGTGTCACTTACATGTTCTTTGAAAGTAGGCACCACTACAGTGCTCACTGGGTCAGGCAACAATTGAACATACCCAGTCTGAGGAGTAGCTCCAGTGGTGAGGGTAGACACTTGAGTAAGATTTGACTGTGTGAATGTGGTGTAACTGCTCAGAGAGTTTGTGCAACATAGAACAGAGCTGGGGACTACTGGAGAGCCTTTGAAAGAAGAAGATATATGTGTGGGTGGCTCACACCAACTGACTGAACCATCTGCACCACTTGACCAATGATCCTTTCTGCTAACTCATCTAAAGCTTTGTTAAGTGTGGTGTGAGTTACATACTCATTGTTTCTGCATGACCACACCTCCTCTTGGTGATTTGAATTGTTAACAGCACTCTTCAACTCATGAATCTGTAGTTCTAAGGCAATGGTCAACTCTAGCATCTGCCTTTCAATCCTCTGCTATGCCACATGCTGTATTTTATTTCAGCTGGAGAGACTCTACATGACATTTACTCTCCATCCTTAATGCCACTTGCTGAGATAAGGCTTCTTTCAGATGTTTGATTTCAGCATGGTGGATGTCAAACGGTGGCGTGGCACTGACATGACTGTGAGGACGACTAGGAATCAGAGGAGCATTCTGAGTATTCAGAATACAATGCAAATTTCAGGAATATTCTGGGATCATGGCGCTGGCGTCACTGTAGGGGATGGTAGCAGCATTTTGATCCATCCTTTGCATAATTGGGGTAGGAGAATTGGGTTGAGAAAGATTGAGTAAAGGTCCAGTGGTACAAGGGGTAACATTCAGGCTACCAATGCTTGTACAGGGGACACTCCATATTGGAGACGTCCCAAAAGTAGGAGAATAAGTAACAGTACAACTAGAATCCATAATAACTTAATAACAAAACAATAATTTCCAGTAACTGACAGTAGGGAGCACTTCCACAGATACAAAAGAAAACACAACTCATAGAAGTAATGACAAGTAACAGACCAAATTGGGGAACATGGCAGTATTTGGTAATTAATCCAACACATAAAGCACTCAGAAAGTAAAACAAAATGAGGAATTTAACAGATGACATCAGCCAAACAAGACACACTAAGGGTTTTGTCGCCATCAGTCAAGGGTGGAGAAGTTAAGTTGTACATCAATAGGTGAACTTACACTGAAGTCCCACAGTGATCAGGGGAAACAACTATCCCAGCTAATGTGCACCAAGCAAAAACCAACTAGCATTCATATGATCAAAAGAAAGAACAAGATTAAATAGTTATCACAACAGAGTAAATGAACTTGAGACTTATTGTAGAATCATCGGCTGGTAGGGTAACTTAACTAGGAAACTAATTGACTCTGCAGAAGGTTTGAATAGCATTTACAAAACAGCCATGATTCTTGAAACTAGAATAACATAGAACTTATAACTTATAGATGTAACATTGGTAATTCATCCAAGTAATCAACTACTTTAGGTAAAATCCAAGATGACCAATTTGCATGGCTTCCAGCCAAATTGAAATGTCCAGAGTGAAGTAAAGTGCTTAACCTATTGACTGGTGCTACCCTATTTGTCTCACTTTTAATTTCTATCTCACATCAAAAAAATAAAGGATCTTCTTTTTTTGTTATCTCTCATCTCACTATTAAATAGTCTGTAATTGCCAGACATTTGTGCTAGCCAATGGCATGATATCATCACAGTGTTAGGTTGTATAAGTGCATGTAAATGTTGAACTGTGAATGAGAGGTTTATTATTTCCATATACATAACCATATACATAACCTGATGGTTCCACAATTTGGGCTGGATGAAAGACCTCCAGGAGCTATTGTAACATCCTCCTCCTAACTGCATGTAATAATATAACTAACATAGCCATTACCGTAAAACTATCGGCTTAATTATACAGATAACAAACTTGCAGTTTCCTATACCTACATTTAATAGTATTACATGTGAGGTCATTTATCGAGTCAATTATAGTCGAGTCTCCTACATTTAAGAATATATAAATATCCCTAAGTGTCGACTATCCAGTCGTTTCAGGCATCGATTATTTCTTACATGTGTTGATCGGTAGTCAGACTAGGCAAGAATCGAAAAACTCCTAACCGTAACATAGGTGCACTTTCATGACTGGCACAAAGACCCTAGAATCGATCCCA
>CABFPE010001091.1:105845-117252 GCA_900660155.1 Hofstenia miamia | reverse complement strand
CTGTTCCTACGTAAGCATAATTTCGCTCAATTTAATTTGTCAAATGTTACTTGATCGGCTAACTAGTTTTTCTTAATTTGAACAATATTGAAGCTTAGTTGCATCTTATAAAAATAACTAAGATCATTAACTAAATTTTACAATCAATTCTAATTATTATTAATCATTCGACGTTGTTCTTCACTTGCAGCTTAGTTGCTTTTGGATGATGCTACAATAATCAATTACAATCATATTACTTGGTTGCAATATACAAATTAATCTAAGCTAATAATAACTTTTTACAATATATTTTTAATCACATTCATTTTCAATCTTAGTTCTTCTTAATTGACTTTCTTCTTTAGCAGCTTATGTTTTATTTGGATGATGCTACACTATTAATTCATAATCAATATAATATGTATGACAAGTATGTGGTGAATGATAAGTTGCATTCAAATATATATTTCTAGAATTAGGTACTTTTATTTTCAGCAATAATTACTCAAATTTTGAACTAGCATCATATAAATTAGCATTTAATGAATTTCAAACATAGATAAGTATGCCAACACCTTTATGCAATCAACTAGAAAGCTTTTGTCTGCAAAAGCATACATCATGATCTTTTCTAAAGATCTTGAATCCATCCAAAGTAATAATAACTTGCATGATTTCATTATAGTTCCTTGGTTCTGCATTTCAACCTTTTAAAGTGATCTTATGTTCAGTAATAGAATTGAAGGTAATAGTGCAATAGATATTTATTTGGTAGTCTTGGTTTCTGATAATGTTCTTAGTCAAATATTTGATTTGGTCCAGTTTCCCAGTTAGTTTTTTCAATTAATTGAGTTTTTTCTTTTATAAACAGAGAACAATTGACATCAAATACACTATGATTTAATTTTCAGTTTTGATAACTAGGATTTGACTTTGCTTTAGTGCAATCTTTTCTCTAAATGTTAAAACCACAATGTGAACATCTTGTATTGAGCCAACAAAATTTTTTGTGATGTCCAAAATTTAGAATTTCTGTAGCATTATCCAGAAATAAAACAGAAATAAGCTGCAAAACGTCACAGAAGAACTAAGATCAAAAAGAAGTGATTAAAAAATATTATGATTAAATCAAGTGTGATTATTTCAGTTTGATTTTGTATATTGCAACCAAGAAAATAACATGTGTCAAAAAAGAGATAATTGTATCTGTTGATAAAACATTTTCAACAAATTGTTGCTTACATTATTTTTAGCCGCCATCTTGGCAGACATTTAAATTTAAATCAACAGGTACTTCTCTTCAAACTACTATAAATACAATTAAAACTATTGTAAGCATTGATAAAGAATTTTACTTAGAATTCTTATTATTTCAATCTTATTAATGGTTTGATTATTTAATATGATGTTGAGCTAATCAAGCGGTGTTTAGTAGTGGTCTTGATCCATCACAGGGAATGATTCAAGGGTCTCTGTGCCAGCCAGATCACAAAAGTGCACTTAAGTTAGGTATAGGGGTTTTTCTCTAGATTAGCGACTAGCATTTCTAACTACATGTATTAGATAATTAACCTTCAACAAATGGTTGGATAACCAAACCTTAGGGATTTTATTAATATATTTTCAGATCCAAACTAAGTGACCTATAATTGACTGATAATGCAGAGGTTACCACTTTTGTTTGTCACCTAAAAAGTGAATAGTTAATTGTGGTTATGTAATGTAATAGAAGAAACTAAGCAAGCAGTAACATTTAGTAAACCCTTACCCGCAATAACACAGTCAATGTTACAAGGTAACAATGAATCAACGGTGATAAAGCCTGGTAGAGGATATTACATGGAGCCTGTGACAGCCAAGAATGGCAAACCAACAGAAGAAACCAGGAATTGGAAAGTACAAACAGACAGTTAATTGAAGACAACAACCTACAAGCAGGAGAGTTAGAACAACTCAAAGATAAATTGAGACTGTTATGCCTAACAGAAGAGGAGAGCAGAAACAATATGCGATCTACAGGCACCACAGAGGTTAAGCCGCAAGGAAGTAGCATTCGAAGAATCAGACGAAGATTCTGAAAAGGAAAAACAGAAAATAATAAATGAGATTAAAAAAGCAGTAACCGTACAACCACAGGAGGAGGATATACAAACCAATCACAAGAAACCGAAATACGTGAATTTGATCCTACCACAAGCAACAGCTAATGACACAATCCCATGCAAGGCGACACTACCACATTCGCAGAGTGGCTTCAGATGTTTGAATTGACAATGGCGGAAAGGAAAGTGAGCCAACAAGCAGCAGCGGCAAGACTCCCATTATATCTAACTGGAGTGGCATCTCAACACTACCTGTTACTGGATGCAGCAACAAAAAGGGACTATCAATTACTAATAGGAGACTTCATTAACTACTACGAAAATGAAAGTTTCAAGAACCAATACCAAATTATTTTGAATGCAACAAAAATGAGGAAAACAGACGATATCCGGAACTACATGCAACAGGTTGAGCAGCTCCTGATGCTCAGTTCCAGGGGAAACACTTATTCGAAATACGACTTATTCTCGCATATCTGCAAAGGCATGCCAGAAAGTATCAAAACACAATTCGAGATTAAATGTGATATCAATGACAAATTAGAAAGGATGATTTGGAAAGCTGTCAACATACAAGCCACAATTGAGAACAATGCTCAGATATATGAGAGAGCTGCATGGTACAGAGAAGCACCAACATGGAAAAGTAATTTTAAGCCGTGTACTCCCAACAAAAATTACCCTGAAGTAAAACAGGAGAAAGTGATAAAAGTCAAGGGAAAGGATGGAAAAACGCGGAAATTAAAAGAAAGGACATTAAATGCTAGGGCTGCAGACAGAAAGGCCATAAAAAACCAGATTGCCCAAAGCAGATAAACGTCATAGGTGACAAAGAGGCGTACTATGATGAGGAGGACATATTACAGACAAAGGACGAAATGGATGAAGCAATGCCAACCAATGAAGAGTTGGAAAACTAAGTAGAGCACCAACTCATAACAACTGTGCAGCAATAATGATCCTAACAAACCTCGACATGATGAATACAATAACAATAGCTATTAATGGAGTGATGACAAAGGCAACAATCAACACTGGAGCAGAAACATCTATAATCACTGATGAATGTGCTACGAAATTAGGATTTCAATGAGAGGACATGAAGAATTGTAACAAAAGACTAATTAACATGTCAGGGGACTACATTGATATGAGAATTGTGAACACTATGATCAAACAACCATTGGTGGTGGTCAACACACACTATAATGCATTACCATATGAAGTCATATTGGGAAAAGATTTTTTGACAAACTACGTGAACAAGACAATAAATGTAAGAGAAGAAGAAATGGAAATCAAAGAGGAGCAAGAGAAACAGAAAACTATCATGTTTCAACTGCAAGAAGATATTCATTGGCAGCCTCATCAATGGAAGATGCACACAATCAGAACAGAAGAAAATATCACAGCTGACATAATGCTATATGACAACAAAGGCATCAACACCAAACAAGTTTCAATGCCGTCTAGCATTTGTATGATAAAAACGGCATAGGAAGGGTACCAATACTCAATGCTACGAACCAGAATGTGAACCTGAAAAGATCTCAGATAAGAATATATGGAAAATACATCAGAACTAACATCAGACTCATCTGGAAGGCAATGGAAGACGACGATGGAGCAAGTAATTTGCATGGTCAATTCGAGGACTTGCAAAGGAAAGCGGATAGTACTCCACATGGCTGATTCGAGGGTGAGTGGACGAACACCATCAAAGTTGCAAGTACTCCAAAAAGCCAATTCAAGGGCGTTGGGATGAAAGCAGAAGATGAAGATACACATAGGATACCAGAGATAAAGGACAAAGACTATCAACATCTGGAAGAACGAGACATCACACAATTAAGAACACTTTTAGAGAAGCATAAACGTATATTCAACTACAGGGAGATAAGTGTTGGTCAAGTGGTAGGTGAAAAACACAAAATCGTGACTACAACGGATAAACCAATCAAGCTGCCAGTCAGAAGAGTACCCGAGCAGCTAAAGGAAGAATACAATCAGATACTGGAAGAACTAATCAACAATAAGATCATCTGGCCAAGTGAAAGCCTATATGCAGCACCAACTGTGTTCATAAAACAGGGAAACAAATACCAACTATGCATTGATTTTGGTAAACTCAATGAGGTGACAAAAAAGGATTCGTACCCTCTACTGCTAATAGAGGACATGCTTTATGAAGCCAGAAAACATAAATATTTTACGACACTAGATCTATGCAAAGCTTATTGGCAAGTGAAAATGGAGGAGGAAGACATAGAGAAAACAGCATTCATAACTCCATACGGACTGTACGAATGGATTTATATGGCGTTCAGACTCTGCAACATGCCAGCAATGTTCCAGAGATATATAACGAAGGTACTTAAGAACAAGATACATTGAATGGAAGAAGGAGTTGACGCCTATATAGACAACATCATAGTCATAAGCAACACAGTCCAAGAACACCTGGAAAAACTGGAAAGAACACTTACAATCTTAGAGAACGCAGGACTCCTGATCAATGGAAACAAATGTGACATCCTAGAAGAGAAAATAGTGTTCCTCAGAAGAACGATAGAAAAAGAAAGGATCTGCATGAAAGACAATGCCTGAGAAATGATCCGGAAAATAGAGAAGCCAAACAACAAAAAGGATATTCAAAGAATCATGGGATTTTTCAATTATTATGGAACCTTTATCCTGAACATAGCTGGAAAAACGACAAAAATGACTCGATTAATGAGAAAGGCAGTTCCATTTGTATGGACATGGGAAGAACAAGAGGAACTCAATAACATCAAGGAAGAACTCGCAAAACTGCCCTCCCTCAATACACCTGACTACAACAAACAATTTATATTAGATTGCGATGCAAGCAAGGTGGCAATTGGAGTAACATTGGGCCAAATAAGAAACGGAAAGGAGGTGCCCATCCAGTTTTTCAGTCACAAGCTATGGGCCAGTGAAGAGAACTACGGCTCCACCAAAGTCGAAATGCTCGTGCTGATTGAAAGCATTAAAAAGTTTCGACACTTCCTCATAGGAAGGGAGTTCAGAGTATGAACAGACAACAGCAGTCTGGCCTGGTTGAAAAAGTTTTCAGGAGACAAATCCGGGATAGTGTCTTGGTGGATCAAGTATCTAAATGAGTTCACATTCACGATTGAACACAGAAAGGGCACATTACATAATAATGCGGATTTCTGGACATCACTCCCAGAGTACCAAAGAGATGCAACAAAGACAGATGGAGAAAAGAAACAATTTCCATTCCTGCCTCACACCAAATACGAGGAGCTACCAGTGATAAACATTGACAAAAAGGGTCAAGCAGTGCTACCAATACTGATAAGAGAAGAAATAACAGAGCAGGAGATAGTTGACAAACAAAAAGACAATATAGTCCTAAGCAAGATCAGCACGAAGATCAAAGAACTGTGAACAACACTATCAAAAATAATGGTGGGATACTACGAACATTATAAATGGAAGAAGAGGGAACTAATACGTAAGATCCACAAGAAGGGCCACCTAGAAATAACACAGACAGAGAAAACATTTAATGCTCATTTTATAACAACAGCCATCAGGAAAGTCGTGGAAGATATCATTAATAAATGAACCACATGCCTCCTAAACAACAAACAGCATTTTCCAACACAATGAGCGCCACTGGAAAAGATTATCGCAATGCAACCTAATGAGATAGTTCACATAGACCTTGAAATGCTATCAAAAGATCCCGAAGGCTATCAGTACCTACTAGTTATGGTGGACAATTTCACCAAATACGCAAGGATGGTCCCAATGCGGAATACCACAGCAGAAACTACAGCCGAGCTAGTTCTAAAAGAATGGATATTGAGACTGGGACTGATGGAAACGATTATAACAGACAAAGGGCCACAGTTCGAAAGTGGACTATTCCAAGAAATGGCAAGACTATTAGAAATTGCAAGTGAACGCACAACCGCCTATCACCCCCAGGCAAACGGAGCAGTGGAGCGACTTAACCGAACATTGATTAAGCTGATTAGAGTGGCAACAACACGAATAGGAGGAAATAAATGGAGAGAGGTTATAGAAATGATCGAATACTATTATAATACATTGGTACATGCAACAACTGGGGTATCACCATTCAAAGCCATGTTCGGGAGAGAGGCGACAACTCCACTATCAATGCAATACACCAACTACAGCAGCAAATTGGACAATGCATACATACAACAACTAAGGAATCAAATCACGGGAATCCATGAAACAATGTGTCACAACATTAAGAAGTCAGCAGTGAGACAACAACACAACTATAATAAAAAAATTTACTGTCACACACATAAGGTAGGCGATAAGGTATATGCGTTCACACTGATTAAACTTGTCGACACAAACCAAATCCGGAAGTTGAAAACAGTATGGTCTGGCCCACACATGATAACACAAACATTGCTGAACAATGAATACATGTTAGACAACAATAGACTATTACATTTTCAAAACCTGAAGAGAGCAACAGCGGACATTGAAGAAACAAAAATAGATGACAACACTGAATTTAAAATATGCCGAATTAATGGCAACAAGGTTGTATGCAATATGTACGATTTAGATAATGTACATAAAGAAGAATTTGAGGATGAATACATACCAGAAACCACGGATGATGAACTGAGTAGAAGGATACTACCTCAGAGGGCAGTGAGAAATAAACCTATATATGACCCTGAGACATGGGATATAAATTTACTAACTGCATTTAGGAAAATAGAACGAAATGATGCACCCACGGATGAAGAAGAGAGTGCGCAGAGCCCAGCAGACAGAGGGACTCTCAACAACAAACAGAAGGAGAAGGATACGCAGAAGTTCTCAGACTGGAAGTCAGATCAAAGACAGAAGGGACGAGAACGAAGAACTGATGAATAGATGACGTAGANNNGCGTCCTAGTAGTCCTCAAGGCTGATTCAAGGGCAGAGGGACAAAGATCCTCTCCCACCAGGGATCTGCACCGCCGATTCAAGGGCACGCAGAAAACTGGTGTGCAGCACAAATTTCCTTCCCATAGTCCACTACGCCGATTCAAGGGTGGTGAGACACGCAGAGGTCCAGAGGAAGGTGTAAGTGGTGGAAGAGCCGTGGAGATACGAAAATGATTCAAGGCTGACATTATCTCATCTGGAACCACAACTGGTCAAGTGCTGATATGAGTAACTGTGAGCCAATTCAAGGGCAAAGCAGTAGAAAATATCAGCACAGATTCACAGACTCCAGACTGTGAACTGAGCACCAGTAGATTACCATTTAGGATGACCCAGCTACAAGCCTCCTCAGACACAACCTCAGAACACACTGTATGATCAAAAGAAAGAGAAAAGCAGATGTAAAAAATAGATGGGGAAACATTACACCCCTATTTCATGGGAACATCAAAGATGCATTATAATGGATTTGCAAAACTATCACCAGAAACAAAGTCCCATATAAGAAAAGTCGCAAGGATTGAGGGGAAATTCTTACCAATTGTTCTTGATGCTGACAACAGGCTGAAAGTCAATGTAATTATTAGCTACCCCCAGGAAATGAACGAAACATTAGAAAGGCCATATATGCGCAGTACCATGCACTGATACGCCTGGATTTACAGATAGACTACTGGGCGCAGATTTATCAAATTATGGTAGACCCATGCATAGCAATTGATCTATACAGGCAAACAAAAACTATAGAACTAACAACGGACACAGAGGGCATTGAAAAAGCGAACACGCTGTTTATAAAGTGCCTCACACAATGCCAGGAGCATCTACAACAGATTCAAACGATCTGGAAAACAATGAAACTACAGCAAAAAGTAGAAGAGGGATGGCCTAAGATAAGAATTGACACACCATTGAGAAAGTTCCACAAATCAATTGAAGTAGCTTTAATGGAAGTAAACCATGCCTATGAACTGAATACAAAGAAAGATTTTAAGCAAATGATATTTGAGAAGAATGCACCAGAGATACGTTTCAGAACTACAGCATGGATATTAGCCATCTTTACAACAGAAGAAGTGGAATTAAAATTACCGATCTCGCGACAAACCTGGCATAGATTAACAAAAGCAAAATGATATGAAATCACAATATCCCTGATCAACACACAAACAAAGAACTGGTTGTTAAAGTGACATACCAGAAAACTAGAATCAAAAAACAGAACAGAAAAACACGTGTAAGCCATGGAGAAATTACTAAGTAGGATCATCATGCAAGAAAATCTGTTGGGAAAAATGTCATCAGTAAGCATCTTGAACAAGATGGGGATATGCCCCAGTGAAATCACAATATTTGACGAGCCAATTAGAAAATACATGTGGGGAGCAACATCTGAGACACGGGTGAAACAGCTTCAAATCCAGCCATGGCTCACAACCAAAAAGATCATAAAAGGAAACTTGCAAGCACTGCAGAAATCCGCAACATAATAACACAGAAGAACATGCAGAACATATTAGATTACAAAATGAGATGTTATGAGAAAGATAGTCCATGATGCACATTCACTAAGATCCTTAGAAGCCCTGAAATGATGAAGAGAGGAGGAATTACAGAACCGGTAGAGGTGTGTGAAATGGTAACAAAGTCCCAAGCAGAAATGCTGGAAGAAGAACAATTACTGACATCATCTAGACTATTATTATCTTCCAAAACACAGCAAATGATCGACAGAATTAATATAGAAAAGTGGGGAGAGATCAGTCCAGCAGAGACAATCGAGTGGATTGATATGGATGATGAGCATTTCTTGGTCAAGATCAAAATAACAAAAGAGTCCAAAGACATAAGAGAAAGGAACTTCCAGTGCATCTGAGAACAACAAATGCTAGCAACAATGAAACTTATGTTTACCAAAGCCTTTACACAAACAGAACTGGAGGAACTACTACGACCATATAATCAACTTGCCATTGACGTGGAGTGTATTACTTCAAGAGTAGAGCTAACAGAAGAACTACGGTTAAAACTGAGTCAAAAGGGACTAACGCAGTCATTCTGGGATACGATTCCCAAAGCAAAAATGAACTACCTACCACTATAGGGTTAGCAACAGCATCGACCACAGAAGGCATGTACCAGCACATAGAACAAGAGATTGAAATGAAACTACTCATATGCACACCGCNAGAATTGGTTGTTAAAGGGACATATCGGAAAACTAGAATCACCAAACAGAACAGAAAACCAGTGCAAGCCATGGAGAAATTACTAAGCAGGATCATCATGCAAGAAAACCTGTTGGGGAAGATATCAGCAATAAGTATCTCTAACAAGACGGGGATATGCCCCAGCGAAATTACTATATTTGATGAACCGATGAGAAAATACATGTGGGGAGCAACATCCAAGACACGTGTGAAACAGCTTCAAAATCAGCCATGGCTCACAAACAAAAAGATCATAAAAAGGAAACTTGCGAGCACAGCAGAAATCCGCAACATAATAACACAGAAGAACGTGCAGAACATATTAGATTACGAAATGAGACGTTATGAAAAAGATAGTCCCTGATGCACATTCACTAAGATCGTTAGAAGCGCCAAAATGATCAAGAGAGGAGGAATTACGGAAGAAGAACAATTACTAACATCATCAAGACTATTGTTATCTCCCAAAACACAGCAAATGATCGACAGAATTAACATAGAAAAGTGGGGAGAGATCAGTCCAGCCAAGACAATCGAGTGGATTGATATGGATGATGAGCATTTCTTGGTCAAGATCAAAATAACAAAAGAGTCCAAAGACATAAGAGAAAGGAACTTCCAGTGCATCTGAGAACAACAAATGCTAGCAACAATGAAACTTATGTTTACCAAAGCCTTTACACAAACAGAACTGGAGGAACTACTACGACCATATAATCAACTTGCCATTGACGTGGAGTGTATTACTTCAAGAGTAGAGCTAACAGAAGAACTACGGTTAAAACTGAGTCAAAAGGGACTAACGCAGTCATTCTGGGATACGATTCCCAAAGCAAAAATGAACTACCTACCACTATAGGGTTAGCAACAGCATCGACCACAGAAGGCATGTACCAGCACATAGAACAAGAGATTGAAATGAAACTACTCATATGCACACCGCCAGAGACTATTGCAGTACCCATGGTCGTACATGAACACTGAAAAGAAAGCAAAAGCCATATCTGACAGAGAAGATTGCAAAAAGTTGAAAGCAATACTGTTACTACAGAACAACAAGGAACAAGTCTACATTGAGGGCACAATATCGCAGGATCAACTTTACACACAGGGAAAACCTATAAATGTACAATTACAAGACTTGCAGAATGAAATTGAAGAAAGAAATCCAAGAGCTATAATATTATTCTCAGGAGTGAATGATATTGTAACATAATTCAAAATCATGTGTGGTCAAATTAAGAGAAACAAAGGAATGGAAGCAGACTGAATTTTGATATAAATATTAATTGTAAAAACACATGATTATGATTAGTTAATTATTTTGTACAATTTATAAGCAGTAATTTTTCTATTAATTAATTGGCAGTACCAAATGATATTTGACAATTGGTAAGAAGGCTAATTAATGCTGACCTGCACAAGATGGCAGATGAAAGAAATTAAGGATTAATAAATTGTCAACAACTCAGCAATAACAGGTACTAGCCAAATATTTGAGTGTTTAACAAATTTTAGTATAAAAGCTGTGCAATATTATATTTTGTTGATGACCGAAATTTATCGGATTTACTTCGTGTTCTTTTGTCAGGTTTCTTTAATTAATTAAAATGGAAAGCTAAAAACGTTCAAGCACTAGGGTATTCAAGGCAGTGGTCCATGACTTCATTTAAAGGGAGATAATTTGTAATGGCTGAGCACTTAGTAATGAATTGTTTATTGCTATTCAAAAAGCTGTGTGATTGCGATCAGCACATTAAACAATAATGATTTACTAGCGCCATTCCCAAGGCTGTGCTGTGGCTGGTAGCTGTTGGTCTAACCCAAGGTGCTCTTAAGTTAGGTGTAATGATAGGGATTTTTATTCGTTACAGCTTTCCTATCGGTCGTTGTTCATTTTATTACCTTAGTATATTTACATTATCCCTCTTAGGAGAATTTGCATTTTGTTTATATCAGATGTTTGTCAATTGTATTACATTGTATTTAATTCATAGTTGACCTATGGACTTAAAGCATATGTTTCTGCTGACTGTTTTGATTGTTCACATGTACGTTAGGGTATTAGCATGTACATATTTATCTGTAGGTTCATTAAATGTAAGGCATGATAATAAGCTAATGCATTCAGGTTGC
>CABFPE010001091.1:23523-36918 GCA_900660155.1 Hofstenia miamia | reverse complement strand
GCTCGCTTTAGCTCGATATTTTATTAGAAATATTGCGCTCAAAGCATTTTCTGCATAGCTTTTGCTATTATTTAATAAACATTTTTCTTAAATAAGATTATAAGAGAGGTATACTGAATCAAACATAGGAAAAGTCTGCATAATCAAATTGACAAGCAGAACTATAAATTTGTTTTGCTTAAAAAGACCTGGTTTGGGCTCATTGTATATCAAATACTGTGCTCAAACTTGGCTCGGCTCGGCTCGGCTTGGCTAGTGGAGAAGTCTTCTACTGGAACTGGGATTAAAAATTTTTTATATTACATGATTTCGTTAAGCAAGAAAATTTGTGTAATATTACAATACAGTATCAGATGCTCGCTACTAAAGAAATATTTAGGGGGTGCCAGTCAATTTTTGTCGCCCCTCCCTAATAAATTGCAGAATCAGATTTATGAGATTGTTTTCTTAATAAATTAAAATTATTCAAATTTCGAGAAGTTAGCGAATGGCCGACCGAAATTCAGTGATGATGATTATAAACCATTATCAAATGTATTTAAAAAATGACAATATTTTCTTTAGCCGATGGATAGTGATAAATTCAGCTTCTGCATCAATACCAATACCAGACGAAAATGACACAGAAGCTCCGATCAACTTGTTAATTTCTTCTTCTAAGCGCATCATCTTTGGAATATTAATAGTGGCTTCACAACACTGCAGAGCTGTGAGGACATTCAGAGATTCCACTTCTTAATGAAAATTTTGAATTCGTGAGGACGTGCTTAAAAAACTTTTTGAACTTCAATTATTTTAAGGAATTCTTTTATTGTCAAAAACATTAATATCTTTAATGATTCCATTATTTTCTTGAATTTATTTAATTATTTTGCAGAAAATTGAATTTTCTTTAACCCCTTCAATGCCAGAACATTTTTGGACATTGAATGATTTAGCTGATGGTATGCTTCCAAAAATAGTATTTCTTTGAAATTGCGGTAATTAACTATTAGATGTTGCAAGGGAGAGAAAGAAATTATGTACCTCAGCACTGAAGAGGTTCGCCGATGCCCCCTGTTCAGTATTCAATCATTGATAATGACTAATTTTGGAAAATTCAAAATCAAGACAAGGAATTGATGTAAGTGCTGAACCAGCAGAAACGTTACAAAATTTTATAGGACTTTAGCGGGACGGGGAGTGAAAAACTAAACAAGGAGCTGGACTGGGACAGAAAAAGCTTGGTCATGATTATCTCTATATGTGATCAAAAATACATTCCCATTTAAAGAAACTTATAGTAGAACTTGATACCATGATACACATCTTTTTCAAACTGGTGAGAGGCAATTTTCATCAACCTCTTGAAAATTCAAAAACAATTTGTCGAATAGAAGACGTTTAAGTGATAATAGTTATGACGAATTTTTGAACTCAAATGATCTGTAGTCAATATTATATTTATGGAGACACGGGATTTCTTGAAGTGCAGATGACCCAGTATAAGCTTTTCTGAATTACCGCTAGTAACTATTTCAACTGCTAAAATAGTCTAAAAGTATGTCCATTCCTAAGTTTCTTATATAAATGTAATCAAATAAACTTCTATTCGGAAAGTAAAATGTTACATTACACGAAAACAAAAGGGAATTTAAAACAATATCTAATTAATGCATGAAGAGGAATTGTGGTATCCGAAATTGTACTGTGCGCAAATACAAGCAGTTCCTTCTTTTACTACCTTATTGGCAATGGATAGCAAGCAGAAAATGTGATTGTGAGAAACCAGATTTAGCCAATCAATGACAAATTGTAATTATTCACTTGTAATGATGCCTTAATGCTTAGTCGCTTAAGAGTGGAAAAGATTTATATATACTAATTACAGACAGTATGTAGCGTACAATATATACATTTCATACTTTACATTTAATTTAATTATCTATTTTTAATAAACAAACTATTCTTTTTGTTCATTGGAAGGGGGCCATGGTCCCCTTGACCCCACTCTGGGCACACCACAGCCTATATATGTATTTCTATTATTAATTAATTTATTTGTTCTTAATAGCAATAAAATGCATAATGCAAATCTTATCATCAAATATGATGTATGTATAGTAAATTTAACCCCCTCACATACCAAATTCAAAACATTTTTGTGATATAAAAATAGAAATCTGTTATTGGGTTTAAAAAAGTACCTTTGTGAATCTGAACTATGAATTTTTTCCATGAACTCTGGCGGTCGAATATTAATACCAGAACTTATCATTTCATCACAAATCTTTTTCAAGTTGGAGTACTGAAGCTTATCGTAAGATCCCAAACTGACATTCTTCTTTTGAAAAATACTTTGCAATCAGGGGCGCACCCAGATTTTTTTTTTGAGGGGGGGAACTATTCTTTAGATGATGCGCAATTCAATTATAGGATAAGCCATGGAGTTTAGAAGTCCGTGGGATAAACATATTGCAAATTGCACCTATGTGCTTTCCATTACCGCTTACAGTGAGTAATCAAAATTCTTAGGAATTACTTAAATTCACATAGCCAATTTTGCATTTGCCGAGTAAATTATGCACTTATAGTAAGCTACACAAGCTGCCGTACTCCTGCGTTTCATTCTACTAACACTATGTAACTTAAGTTTTCAAAAATATTGTGAAACTAGAAGGCAAAAGCGGGCAATAAATGATATTAACATGTCTAAACTATCATTGATAGGCTTTAAATTAAGTCTATGGCTACATGTATTTTGGAAAAGGCCGCGAATAGCTGTGAATAGATTATTGTTAGTTTTGAAAATATTTCCTTTAATTGATCAATTGCTAGTAGAATACTGCATACTGTCAATATTTCTTATAATGTAATGTTATAATTAAATTTCAAATGTTGCTACTTCCATTAAGTGTTTTTTCATATTTGAGTGACCCAGAGCCCCCTGCTTCTGCTCTCTGTATCTACCTTTGAACGTCTTCTAGGCACATTGTGAATTTTATTTTCTTGCATGGGTCGTAATGTCGCCCAATTAACTTTATTAATATATGCAAACTTTTAGCGCATCTGGTTCTGAATAAAAAGCCGCGAGGATCTCTTCCAAATAAGTCTCGTCACAGAGTTAATTTAAGGCCCTTCTCAGAACTATGACCAAGGGTGCAGTTGCCCTTCCCCTATGAAATGAAAAATATTCGTGAACCCATTTTTTAATAGAAAAGGCGTCTTAAATGTTATATGTAATAATGTCTAAAAAGAAACTATATTATTATGTTTAATAATCTTTGAAGCCTCCCTTTCTCTATAGAGAACAGTTTTATTGCAGTTGGTTGGAATCACTAATGGTATTGTGAATTTACAAGCACAAAATATGCGAAAGTGTTATTATTAATAAATATTAAAAATGGCTGAAATGCTCTTAACTGCTTTCAGCCCCCTTTATGAAGAAATTCTAGCCACGACCCTAGCCCATATTTGATTATTTTAATGTCATTATAATATATGGCCATTTGCCTTATAGTTTTACATTATTTTTGTACTTTATTATATGTGTTAGTAAAATAAAGCGTAGAAATACGACAGCTGTGCACAACTAATTATAATGCATAATGTATTCCGCAAATGCAAATCGAATCGGAATAAAAGTAATTCCAAAGAATATTGATTCCCCACTGAAAGCGGTAATGGAAAACCCAAATTCGCGGTTTTTCGCTATTCGCGGAGCTGTAATGGAATTGCGCAGTGCTCGCTTATTTAGTCTCTCAAATGTCTAACGAAGAGTGCTTTAGTGACATTGTAAAGTATTTTTCAAAAGATGAATTTCAGAGTTTGGGATTTTACGATAAGCTTCAGTACTCCAACCTAAAAAAGAATTATGATGAAATGATAAGCCTTGGTATAAATATTCGATCGCCAGATTTCATGCAAAAATTTCATAGCTCAGATTCACAAATAAGGTACTCTTTTAAATTCAAAAATTTTTTATAATATTGCAAAAATATTTTGAATTGTGTACGTCATATCATATACTTTATTCGTATGGAGCGCAGCCCCTTTTCATCTAAATGATTAAACACTATAAAAATTATATTATAAAATACTTTCAAATTAAATAATAATAATAATAATAGATTTCTTGCTATGTAATTTAATCGATTTGGTTTTAATTACTGCGTATTTGTAAGAGATCATTTCTGTTTCATTTTTACTTTTAATTGAAAAGCTTTTCTTGAATAAATTTTGATATATACAACAATCTCAGTAGCAAAGAAACTTTAGGTGGAGGTCGAGATGCTCGGCCCGACTCTCATCAACTTGTGCCAAATCCTGATATTTAATGCCCATCTTTCTGATTTTTGCCAAAAAGTTCATCAAGTTTCCAATTTGCTAGACCAATGTTGACATGAGCTTTGTTAGTCTTAGAACAACAACTGCTACTTGCGTACTAGAGTGAGAACATGTGGTAAACATAGATCCGAACCCGACACAATCGTAATATTTACAACCAGAACTTGACCCAACACGATAAGTTGAATTAGATTTGCTGTTCTGGATCCTTATCCAATCAAGTGATTATAAACATCAATCATTTTCTGACGTGAAAACAGCAATTCATTGGTATTACTTAACGTCTTGGATCCTCTCAAATCAAGCGGTGATTTAGATCAGTATTTTTTAATAATGACTCTAATCTTTGTACCAAAACCCGATCTAAAACCCGAAATAGAGTCGGGCTTATAGGGTACCCGATGTGACTCTATTGTATAGGTAGGTGTATCGCAAATGACAGTCAAATGAAGCTTCAGGTTAACTGTATTTTGCACAGCTTTAGAAAAAACGTAAGAGTTGTACTTTACAACTTTTTAATGAACTGCAACGATTTTATGTTGGGATGTATCCAAGTTTCGAGTTTCTCAGTTTATTTACGATTATAAGGTGTAAATTCTTCTCCACGCTTCTTCAACAAATCATGAAAGACTGTCATAACTCTTTGATACTACTGTAAATAGTTGGACACCATCCTCCAACAATTCTGTTGCACATTTTTTGGTTCCCTGTCTCTTACTAGGCCCGTCCCGTAAGGTTTTTTCCGGGTTCCGTTTCTTGTCCCATTACAACATACCACATAATTTTCATATTCAATATGTCAGTAAGTGCGCTACCATCTATCCTATGTAGAACACACTAAGCATAGATTGAATAAAAAATGTGGTTATAGGCAATAACTAGTTAATCAAAGGTAATAAATTAATCAAGCGTTTCCATCAATGAGATCAAAGGTGCTAATTTGGAAAGGTAAGAATTAACTAAATACTCTTGCAGCAATTATAGATGATATTTCAATTCCAATATTTTCACCAGTGTAAATGAAATCAGGAAAGAATTTACAGCGTAGCATTCTACTTTGTAAACTACTGTTCCAATCTTCAAGACAAACAATGCTGTAATCTGAACTAAAGTGCGAATAGCAAAAGTTTTATGAAATTGCAAAGATAAAGCATAGCTAGTGTGCCGTTCTTTATTTGTGAGATCAACTGGTAGACCAACACTTTTAAAGGCAACAGGTATCATCAAAGAATTTTTTCTAACATATTGACCAGATCTAGGCTTATAGTCAATATTCAGAACAAGAGAATGACAACTAAGTAATATTAAAAATCAAAATTAAGATTTGAATACTGCACAACCATTGCACAAATTCACATAGAATTTATATATGGATTGAATGGAGTTGAATTTCTATGAAAACATCAATGAAAATTTCAAACGTAAATATTCCAAATAGTAATAGAAGAAATTAAGAAAATAGTCTCTAATTTTTTAATGTCCTGTTCGCATTTGAAATGTAAATGGAAGATGCCACCTACCATGCAGAATTACTTTTCCTAAAATTCTGTAAAAAACTATATTTTTACCCAAAATTCATATTCATACTAAATGAAAAGTTTTCGAAAAAAAATGCAGAATTAATATAGTCATCCATCAAATTCGTCAAAAGATCATTCTGGATCCTCCTGCCATCAATAATTGCACTTATCTACAAAATGAATTTAATGACACATGTAAAATTGCTATCATAACTTTTATGGTAACATTTACAAATCCACTTGAATCTTCTTTATCTTCTTCTAACTTCATCTAATTCCTTTGCTAGCAAATAAAAGAAAAGGGTTATGAGAGGCTTTCTAGGTCCATGGGACTAGGATAGGATCTGGTAACAAATAACTCAATAGCACAGGGGGCATAAATATCAGAAATTTACTAATAGTTTTTTTACTAATTTGGCTTAAAATTTAAACTATTGCTGGAGCAATGATACTAAGGGACCAGAGACCTTCATTGTAATGGAGTCAAATCCAATGGTAGCAAATAAGACTGAGACTTTGTTTATTTTGCTTATTTGTGAAAAATTGATTCATTGGTTTACTTCTGTTCTCCAGTCATTTATTCATAGAGTTTTATTGTCATTTTTATTTAATTTTCTTTAAAAACAATCTATATCAGCCACGAAACATATATTCTATAACTTTAAAATTTTTAGAATTTCACCAATTCAGAAAGAAAATATTTTACTGTTGCGGGAGGCATATATATATATATATATATTGTTGAAATCATGATTAATTATATATGATTTATCATATTAAATTTAAATTATAAAGTACTTTTGAAATGAACGATATCTTTTTTATTTTCAAGAAAGTTATTTGGTTTCTGCAATTTTTGAAGAAATCAGAAAACTGATTTATTTTAAAATACTAACTGCTCCGAAAATTGAATATCTCGTCCATGAAGTGATTAAATTTAAATTTTTTAGCCAAAAAAATAATTCTCAGAGGGGTTTTCAATCATCTCTAAATGGTAACCTCCAAACACATCAGTTAACGCACTCTGGTCTAAAGCCTTTTAAATGTGACAAATGTGATTATTCATGCTCTCATCGTAGTAGTCTCCAAAGACATCAGTTAAAGCACTCTGGTCTAAAGCCTTTTAAATGTGACAAATGTGATTATTCATGCTCTCGACGTGGTAATCTCCAAACACATCAGTTAAGGCACTCTGGTCTAAAGCCTTTTAAATGTGACAAGTGTGAATATTCATGCTCTCATCGTAATAGTCTTCAAACACATCAATTAAAGCACTGTGGTCTAAAACCTTTTAAATGTGACAAATGTGATTATTCAAGCTCTGATCGTAATAGTCTTCGAACACATCAGTTAAAGCACTCTGGTATAAAGCCTTTTAAATGTGACAAATGTGATTATTCATGCTCTCATCGTAGTAGTCTCAAAACTCATCAGTTAAGGCACTCTGGTATAAAGCCTTAACTGTGACAAATGTGATTATTCATGCTTTCAACGTACTCATCTCCAAAGACATCAGTTAAAGCATACTGGTATTAAGCTATTTAAATGTGAATAATGTGATTATACACGCTATCATTTTTGTATTTTATTTTCAAACTCAAATCTGACCAGTAGTTCTTGTATAGAGCCTTTTAAGTGTGATAAATGTGATTATTCGTGCTGACATCAATTTAAGTGTTTGGTTGTTAATTCATTTATTTGTAATAAATGTGATTATGTGGCTTCCTAATTATGCATCTCCATGTCATCAACTTAAACACAATAGAATAAATTTCTTGAAATCTGGTAGTTGTCATTGTGTCTCAACTAAACAGTGTCCACTTTCAGCACAATGAAATATTTCTATGTTTGATCACAGTTCTATATCTTTTATTTTTTTTGTTAGATATGTTGATTTGTACAATTAATGGATTTCGTTTTATTATTTTATATTCTGATAATTTATGGAAAATTGTTTATGCAGTTTTTATGCATTGTATCGAAGGCCCGGTTTATTAAAGCCCGTGCAAAAACATCATTTCACGTGTTCATTATGCCGTGTATTCTTGCACTGCTCTTTATTAATAACATAAACACACAGGTAAATTTCTATGCTAACTACTATGCTTACATGCATTGGAAATATAATTTTATTGCTAAACTTGCTGCAGAATATTAAAGAATTTGACGATCGCGCTGATTGGTTTATTGCCAAACTTGCACTCCCAATTAGCGCGGCTTTCGGGAATGCACGGTGCGTTGAAATCTTGCATGACTAACTGTGAAAATTACAAGGGTTGTAACGAACGCACTTTGAAAAACAAATACCACAGGGAAGTGCTGCACGTGCACGGGCTGAAATAAACTTGGCCTAAGGCCATGTGCAAATATGCAACTTTTAAAACCGCGATTTTTCAAGTAGCTAGAAAAGTAACAAATTATCAAAATCATTTTCACGCAAACGAAGCAAATTTTGTTACAACCTTTCATATTATTTATTATCACATGCAAACTCAAGTGGCATCATTGCTCTCTACCTTTATTGTTATTAATCAAGATAAAACACAAATTCAACACAAAAATTAAAGATTAATTCATATCTGAATATCATGTAAATAATTGCATGAACGCACTTTGAAAAACAAATACCAGGGAGTGTTAAAATAAATTTCTATAGAATTTGCTTAATGTAGTAAGAGTTTATTTGATATGATATTTTAGAAATATATCTATACAAAGTTCTTAAATTCTTTTGTCTTTAATGCATTGATAATAGAATGATCAGATAAATCCCATTGATTTTACTGTTAATTTGTTCGAATTTATACACTTAATATTATTGTAGAATTCATTTTTTGCAACAATTTGTTGTGATTATAACGATTTTTGAATATATATTCATTAAATATATAATTCCATGTCTAAAATTTACCGTCATCTTTCCTTTTTTGCAATGAATGGCTGACATCCAGCACAAAATAATAAATAATTTCTAAACTTCATTAGCTGTATAAGTTTTGCAGAAAAAGAGAATTTCACATTTCAAATATAAAAACGACTTTCCCAGTAAAGAAGAAACCAACTTTTGCAATTATACTCTACACAAAAATGGAGTAGCGCATTAGCAACACATTGTTCTAGTTAAAATGTTTGAATTTTAAATATTTCTATGTGCTAATGAGCTTTTTTGAAATTATGCATATATTTCTACGATTGATGTTTGGCAAAAATCAATAACTTTATGTAAAATATACATGTATGAAAGGGGCAAAATACATCCGACAAGGAATATACACTTACACCTTCTAAAATAAAATTACATGCTAAATTTCAGCACTATAATTGGCTTACAACCAAACTATTTTGGAGGTTTATTCTGAAATCAAAAGAACTTTATGTCTATTTAACATTTTGAATTTTGTTCCAGCTTGTTGTGCATAGCTCTTAGGAAGGTAAAAGCAATTTCTGTTTAGCAAAATAATTTTTACCACAGTGCCATATTTCGTTTAAGTTTGATACACATTACAAATTGTAAACCATACACCAATTTGGAGGTCATAAATCTAATTATATTGTAAACGAGGTTCTTCAGAATCTGTATTTAGTTCACTAACTATTACAGGACATGATAATTTCTCTTCTGTCTACCAAATATTGCACATCTGATTCAGGTGAGGAAACTTTGCAAAATTTTAAAAACCCTACAAATTCAGCGGAAAAGATAAATCTTTTGTTTTAATATCCCTAAAACACTAAAGATTAGAAATTAAATTTATGATTTGCAATTGTGACAAATTGAATGTTAGTTGTGCCAATTTAAATGTTAGTTGTGCCAATTTAAATGTTAGTTGTGACAAATTAAATGTTAGTTGTGACAAATTAAATGTTAGTTATGACAAATTAAATGTAGGTTATGGCAAATTAAATGTTAGTTGTGCCAATTTAATTGGAAAAATGTAGTTGTAAATAATAATTTTCGCGGTTTCATATAATTGTATCTCAAGTCTTTCTATATATAATGAATGTAATTAGTAAATTTTACATTCGTTAATGTAAGTGTATATTTAGCAAAAAAAATTATGTTGGTTTATAATATTGCAAGAAATATTATATTTTATATATTATTTTCTATTAATATTAAACAACATTTTGGCTTACAAAAAATGTCATAAGCTAAATTATAAGTTTATTATAAAACATTTAATGCTGTGCAATTGTGGCCTTTCTGTTTTTCCTACTACATAATTTAATGATGATCTACTTTGCAGAAATATCCTTTAAAGTTTTATTCAAATATTAAGCCAATGAGAAAGACGCATTGTTAACAAAATTCTTTCTGAACTCCTTCATATTCTGGTTCTTCAAGTTCTACTCTAGTGTCTGCATTAACAGATATTCCGAATGACAATATTGGTAGTTCTTCAGATGAAGTTTATAAAAGTTTCTCTTCTGATGAAGAAAGTGACAGCAGTGATCAAGAATTAACAAATGATATGAGGTACCTAGTTTGCTTACGATTTTCAAATTTTAAGAGTAATTCATTGCAATATACGTTTTTAAACAAGTTATATATTTTCAAAGAATTTTTGGATGTTGGTTTTGTTCATTTAACAAGTTTTTTTAACATTATACAGGGTGTCCTCTAAAATAGTAGACGATTTCATCAACGTCTAATTTCAAACACGTCTAAAGTTTTAATAAAATAAAATGTTAAATTCTGCTCTTTTCAATAAAACCTATTTCAGGCTTCTAGCATTAATGGTTTAGAAACTACAGTATTTTTAAAATGGCTGCTTTTTAGTGGACACCCTGCATATGCTACAATTTATGCATTGAATTTCACGCATTTATTTAATTGTGAATTGTTCAGTAGTCTTTCTTTTAACAATATTTTGTGGTTTTCTTTTAGTGTTTTGCATTTTAAAAAATTTTAATATATATATTCTTTTAGGTCAATATGTCCCCAATTTAAAAGATCATAGCTTTGAAAAATTGGATGCTGGTGTTTGGAATATCGTTAATGCTTTACTTGCTGTTTTGCTTTTCTATATTACAAGTATTGATTTGCCAAAAGATTCGTGAACTCTAGTAGGCAATGCTAAACTTTCGCTAAAAATTGCCAAGATGGGAGCCGGGAAATATTTTTATTTTGGTTTGGGTTGCTTAGCAGAGGATAACGTATCATTAGTTATTAATGTGGATGGTATGAATGTCCATTGCAGTTCACGTTTATTATTTTGGCCGATTTTGGGTCAAGAATTTGATTCAAATGATGTATTTATCATTGCGTGTTTTATGGGATTATCTAAGCCACCTTTAGAACCACATTTTCAACCATTGATAAAGGATTTAAAAGATAATCCTAACATTGCTATTCACCATATTTCGGCTGATGCTCCTGCTTGTCTTTTATTAAATGCATCAAACAATTTGGTGTTACGTTTGTTGTGAATACTGCACTATCAAAGGCAAATATTTTGAAAACAGAATGATGTATGCTTCTACTGATTTACAATTGAGATCAAATCGGGAATTTCGAGAGGATATCTACGACAAGCATATCCAAGGTGTATCTCCTTTATTAGACCTAGAAACCTTTGATATAATTTATGGAGTTCCCATTGATTATATGAATACTGTTTGCATTGGAGTAGCAAAAAGACTTTTGTCATTTCTAATGAAAGGTAAATTTATTTTAAATGAAATCAGTGAAAATTTGGTTAAATTTAAAAATGTCTTCCAACAAACTTTAATCAAAAACTTCGCCTACTTAAAGATTTTCAGTATTGTTATATGCTGGCATTATGGCTTTTCGCTGTTTACCAAATAATTTATATCGTCATTATTTGCTACTATCTGTTAGTTGCCGGCTTCTAAGTAACAATGAGCACATTGATTACTGCAATGTTTTACTTAAAACGAGAAACAGCTCTTCATTACTTTACAAGTTTAAAGATTAAGCCTCCAATTTTCAATGATGAAATTGTTCAGCTATCCACTGGAGAATATTATCAAATTCTAGCATTTCTCAGTCACAAACAAATGAAAGTTTCATTGAAGGCTACTTTACCTATCCTTGTGCATCTCACAAAGTAAAAATTGGAATTTTTAAACTTACTACAGCTATAAAGACACTTAATATTAATCCAAAAAGATCGAAAGTGCTTTGTTTTGATTTGCAGCATGACAAATATTTTTTAATAACCTTACTTTAATTCATTTTTTATCATTCTGTCATTTTTGAGTAACTGTGTTTAAATACAAATGAATTGATATCTATATTGAATTTTCTATGTTTAAGCTAATGTATGATATTGATTTAGATGTCGAATATGACATGTGCTGTCATTAAATTTATGGGTAAGGTTCTACCAATTGGGTTCCAAAAACTTGGCTTAAATCAAAGTCAGAGTGCTTTTGGCCTTCAAAAAAATCCTCGCGTTTTTAACAGCTTGAATTTGAATCTCTCTCTGATTGGAAAACTTACAAAATTCGGATTTTGTCAACTACTGGTATGATTTTTTTAAAGTTAGTTTCTTGGATTTTTTATCATCTTAATTAAATTCCAATCTCTACTTCGTAGACTGGTGCTCTTTTGTTTCTCGTTTTAATTTTGTTAATCAAAATTCTTTGCTTATATATTGTAAACACTCTCCTGCTGTTCATAATGTTTTTATTTTTTTTATAAATTTTGAATTTAGTTTCTGTAAATGATGTACAGAAAAAAGCTCGAAAAGCTGAATTCACTTCTTCCTTGAGCAGTGATTATTTTCAGTGAAACAGGCCTCTCACATATTGTGAAAATTCTGAAGTTCACCATACTTCGAGTAAAAAAAAGAAACGGAATAGAGATCCCATGGATGTTTGGCATTCCTCTGATGAAAATACCAATGAAGATATTTTACAAGTATTTCGAAATTTCATGTATATATATATATATATATATATATATATATATATATATATATATAGATATGCTTATTGCCAATGACGAGATCACCTCAAAATGTAGCATCTTTAAAATCAAATTCGCCATGTAGTAATCGTCCATACACCAATTTGGAGGTCATAAATCTAATTATATTGTAAACGAGGTTCTTCAGAATCTGTATTTAGTTCACTAACTATTACAGGACATGATAATTTCTCTTCTGTCTACCAAATATTGCACATCTGATTCAGGTGAGGAAACTTTGCAAAATTTTAAAAACCCTACAAATTCAGCGGAAAAGATAAATCTTTTGTTTTAATATCCCTAAAACACTAAAGATTAGAAATTAAATTTATGATTTGCAATTGTGACAAATTGAATGTTAGTTGTGCCAATTTAAATGTTAGTTGTGACAAATTAAATGTTAGTTGTGACAAATGAAATGTTAGTTGTGACAAATTAAATGTTAGTTGTGACAATGTAAATGTTAGTTGTGCCAATTTAGTTGGAAAAAGGTGTAGTGTCCATCGACTGACTAAAAAAGCAAAGTAATTTCATACCTTCTATTTTTTTATCAAATGTGCAATCAATTAAATTTAAAATGGATGAATTATATGCAATAATATCCTCATTAAATCT
>CABFPE010001091.1:0-12026 GCA_900660155.1 Hofstenia miamia | reverse complement strand
GAGCTGGACTGAGACAGAAAAAGCTTGGTCATGCTTATCTCTATATGTGATCAAAAATACATTCCCATTTAAAGGAACTTATAGTAAAACTTGATACCATGACACATACATTTTTTTCAAACTGGTGAGAAGCAATTTTCATCAACCTTGAAAATTCAATACAATTTGTCAAATAGCAGACTACGTTTAAGTGATAAAAATTATGACGAATTTTTGAAGTCAAGTGATCTGTAGTCAATATTATATTTATGCAGACACAGGATTTCTCTAAGTGCAGATGACCCAGTATAAGCTTTTCTGAATTACCGCTAGTAACTATTACAACTGCTAAAATAGTCTAAGAGTATGTCCATTCCTTAGTTTCTTAAATAAATGTAATCAAATAAACTTCTATTGGGAAAGTAAAATGTTACATTACGCGAAAACAAAAGGGAATTTAAAACAATATCCATGCATTTATTTACATGAAGAGGAATTGTGGTATCCGAAATTGTCCTGTGCGCAAATACAAGCAGTTCCTTCTTTTACTACCTTAGTGGCAATGGATAGCAAGCAGAAAATGTGATTGTGAGAAACCAGATTTAGCCAATCAATGACAAATTGTAATTATTCACTTGTAATGATGCCTTAACGCTTAGTCGCTTAAGAGTGGAAAAGATTGATATATACTAATTACAGACAGTATGTAGCGTACAATATATACATTTCATACTTTACATTTAATTTAATTATCTATTTTTTAATAAACAAACAATTCTTTTTGTTCATTGGAAGGGGGCCATTATCCCCTTGACCCCACTCTGGGCACACCTCAGCCTATATATGTATTTCTATTATTAATTAATTTATTTGTTCTTAATACCAATAAAATGCATAATGCAAATCTTATCATCAAATATGATGTATGTATAGTAAATTTAACCCCCTCACATACCAAATTCAAAACATTTTTGTGATATAAAAATAGAAATCTGTTATTGGGTTTAAAAAAGTACCTTTGTGAGTCTGAACTATGAATTTTTTCCATGAACTCTGGCGGTCGAATATTAATACCAGAACTTATCATTTCATCACAAATCTTTTTCAAGTTGGAGTACTGAAGCTTATCGTAAGATCCCAAACTGAAATTCTGTTTTTGAAAAGTACTTCTCAATGTTGCTAAAGGATTCTTCGTTAGACGTTTGAGAAACGAAGTGGATGCTGCGCAATTCAATTATAGGATAATTCATGGAGTTTAGAAGTCCGTGGGATAAACATATTGCAAATTGCACCTATGTGCTTTCCATTACCGCTTACAGTGAGTAATCAAAATTCTTAGGAATTACTTAAATTCACATAGCCAATTTTACATTTGCCGAGTAAATTATGCACTTATAGTAAGCTACACAAGCTGCCGTACTCCTGCGTTTCATTCTACTAACACTATGTAACTTAAGTTTTCAAAAATATTGTGAAACTAGAAGGCAAAAGCGGGCAATAAATGATATTAACATGTCTAAACTATCATTGATAGGCTTTAAATTAAGTCTATGGCTACATGTATTTTGGAAAAGGCCGCGAATCGTTGTGCACTGATTATTGTTAGTTTTGAAAATATTTCCTTTAATTGATCAATTGCTAGTATAATACTGCATAGTGTCAATATTTCTTATAATGTAATGTTATAATTAAATTTCAAATGTTCCTACTTCCATTAAGTGTTTTTTCATATTTGAGTGACTCAGAGCCCCCTGCTTCTGCTCTCTGTATCTACCTTTGAACGTCTTCTAGGCACATTGTGAATTTTATTTTCTTGCATGGGTCGTAATGTCGCCCAATTAACTTTATTAATATATGCAAACTTTTAGCGCATCTGGTTCTGAATAAAAAGCCGCGAGGATCTCTTCCAAATAAGTCTCGTCACAGAGTTAATTTAAGGCCCTTCTCAGAACTATGACCAAGGGTGCAGTTGCCCTTCCCCTATGAAATGAAAAATATTCGTGAACCCATTTTTTAATAGAAAAGGCGTCTTAAATGTTATATGTAATAATGTCTAAAAAGAAACTATATTATTATGTTTAATAATCTTTGAAGCCTCCCTTTCTCTATAGAGAACAGTTTTATTGCAGTTGGTTGGAATCACTAATGGTATTGTGAATTTACAAGCACAAAATATGCGAAAGTGTTATTATTAATAAATATTAAAAATGGCTGAAATGCTCTTAACTGCTTTCAGCCCCCTTTATGAAGAAATTCTAGCCACGACCCTAGCCCATATTTGATTATTTTAATGTCATTATAATATATGGCCATTTGCCTTATAGTTTTACATTATTTTTGTACTTTATTATATGTGTTAGTAAAATAAAGCGTAGAAATACGACAGCTGTGCACAACTAATTATAATGCATAATGTATTCCGCAAATGCAAATCGAATCGGAATTAAAGTAATTCCAAAGAATATTGATTCCCCACTGAAAGCGGTAATGGAAAACCCAAATGCGTAATTTTTCGTTATTGTCCACCCTGTAATGGAATTGCGCAGTGCTCGCTTATTTAGTCTCTCAAATGTCTAACGAAGAGTGCTTTAGTGACATTGTAAAGTATTTTTCAAAAGATGAATTTCAGAGTTTGGGATTTTACGATAAGCTTCAGTACTCCAACCTAAAAAAGAATTATGATGAAATGATAAGCCTTGGTATAAATATTCGATCGCCAGATTTCATGCAAAAATTTCATAGCTCAGATTCACAAATAAGGTACTCTTTTAAATTCAAAAATTTTTTATAATATTGCAAAAATATTTTGAATTGTGTACGTCATATCATATACTTTATTCGTATGGAGCGCAGCCCCTTTTCATCTAAATGATTAAACACTATAAAAATTATATTATAAAATACTTTCAAATTAAATAATAATAATAATAATAGATTTCTTGCTATGTAATTTAATCGATTTGGTTTTAATTACTGCGTATTTGTAAGAGATCATTTCTGTTTCATTTTTACTTTTAATTGAAAAGCTTTTCTTGAATAAATTTTGATATATACAACAATCTCAGTAGCAAAGAAACTTTAGGTGGAGGTCGAGATGCTCGGCCCGACTCTCATCAACTTGTGCCAAATCCTGATATTTAATGCCCATCTTTCTGATTTTTGCCAAAAAGTTCATCAAGTTTCCAATTTGCTAGACCAATGTTGACATGAGCTTTGTTAGTCTTAGAACAACAACTGCTACTTGCGTACTAGAGTGAGAACATGTGGTAAACATAGATCCGAACCCGACACAATCGTAATATTTACAACCAGAACTTGACCCAACACGATAAGTTGAATTAGATTTGCTGTTCTGGATCCTTATCCAATCAAGTGATTATAAACATCAATCATTTTCTGACGTGAAAACAGCAATTCATTGGTATTACTTAACGTCTTGGATCCTCTCAAATCAAGCGGTGATTTAGATCAGTATTTTTTAATAATGACTCTAATCTTTGTACCAAAACCCGATCTAAAACCCGAAATAGAGTCGGGCTTATAGGGTACCCGATGTGACTCTATTGTATAGGTAGGTGTATCGCAAATGACAGGCAAATGAAGCTTCAGGTTAACTGTATTTTTTGCACAGCTTTAGAAAACGTAAGAGTTGTACTTTACAACTTTTTAATGAACTGCAACGATTTTATGTTGGGATGTATTGAAGTTTCGAATTTTTGAGTTTATTTACGATTATAAGGCGTAAATTCTTCTCCACGCTTCTTCAACAAATCATGAAGAACTGTCATAACTCTTTGATACTACTGTAAATAGTTGGACACCATCCTCCAACAATTCTGTTGCACATTTTTTGGTTCCCTGTCTCTTACTAGGCCCGTCCCGTAAGGTTTTTTCCGGGTTCCGTTTCTTGTCCCATTACAACATACCACATAATTTTCATATTCAATATGTCAGTAAGTGCGCTACCATCTATCCTATGTAGAACACACTAAGCATAGATTGAATAAAAAATGTGGTTATAGGCAATAACTAGTTAATCAAAGGTAATAAATTAATCAAGCGTTTCCATCAATGAGATCAAAGGTGCTAATTTGGAAAGGTAAGAATTAACTAAATACTCTTGCAGCAATTATAGATGATATTTCAATTCCAATATTTTCACCAGTGTAAATGAAATCAGGAAAGAATTTACAGCGTAGCATTCTACTTTGTAAACTACTGTTCCAATCTTCAAGACAAACAATGCTGTAATCTGAACTAAAGTGCGAATAGCAAAAGTTTTATGAAATTGCAAAGATAAAGCATAGCTAGTGTGCCGTTCTTTATTTGTGAGATCAACTGGTAGACCAACACTTTTAAAGGCAACAGGTATCATCAAAGAATTTTTTCTAACATATTGACCAGATCTAGGCTTATAGTCAATATTCAGAACAAGAGAATGACAACTAAGTAATATTAAAATCAAAATTAAGATTTGAATACTGCACAACCATTGCACAAATTCACATAGAATTTATATATGGATTGAATGGAGTTGAATTTCTATGAAAACATCAATGAAAATTTCAAACGTAAATATTCCAAATAGTAATAGAAGAAATTAAGAAAATAGTCTCTAATTTTTTAATGTCCTGTTCGCATTTGAAATGTAAATGGAAGATGCCACCTACCATGCAGAATTACTTTTCCTAAAATTCTGTAAAAAACTATATTTTTACCCAAAATTCATATTCATACTAAATGAAAAGTTTTCGAAAAAAAATGCAGAATTAATATAGTCATCCATCAAATTCGTCAAAAGATCATTCTGGATCCTCCTGCCATCAATAATTGCACTTATCTACAAAATGAATTTAATGACACATGTAAAATTGCTATCATAACTTTTATGGTAACATTTACAAATCCACTTGAATCTTCTTTATCTTCTTCTAACTTCATCTAATTCCTTTGCTAGCAAATAAAAGAAAAGGGTTATGAGAGGCTTTCTAGGTCCATGGGACTAGGATAGGATCTGGTAACAAATAACTCAATAGCACAGGGGGCATAAATATCAGAAATTTACTAATAGTTTTTTTACTAATTTGGCTTAAAATTTAAACTATTGCTGGAGCAATGATACTCAGAGACAAGAGGCCTTCATGGTAATGGAGCAAAATCCAATGGTAGCGAATGGGACTGAGACTTTGTTTATTTTGCTTATTTGTGAAAAATTGATTCATTGGTTTACTTCTGTTTTCCAGTCATTTATTGATAGAGTTTTATTGTCATTTTTATTTAATTTTCTTTAAAAACAATCTATATCAGCCACGAAACATATATTCTATAACTTTAAAATTTGTAGAATTTCACCAATTCAGAAAGAAAATATTTTACTATTGTGGGAGGTATATATATATATATATATATTGTTGAAATCATGATTAATTATATATGATTTATCATATTAAATTTAAATTATAAAGTACTTTTGAAATGAACGATATCTTTTTTATTTTCAAGAAAGTTATTTGGTTTCTGCAATTTTTGAAGAAATCAGAAAACTGATTTATTTTAAAATACTAACTGCTCCGAAAATTGTAAAAAATATCCTTGAAGTGATTAAATTTAAATTTTTTAGCCAAAAAAATAATTCTCAGAGGGGTTTTCAATCATCTTTAAATGGTAACCTCCAAAAACATCGATTGCAGCAATCTGGTCTAAAGCCTTTTAAATGTGACAAATGTGATTATTCATGCTCTCAACGTAGTAATCTCCAAAGACATCAGTTAAAGCACTCTGGTCTAAAGCCTTTTAAATGTGACAAATGTGATTTTTCATGTTCTCAACGTAGCAGTCTCCAAAGACATCAGTTAAGACACTCTGGGCTAAAGCCTTTTAAATGTGACAAATGTGAATATTCATGCTCTCATTGTATCAGTCTTCAAACACATCAGTTAAAGTACTCTGGTCTAAAACCTTTTAAATGTGACAAATGTGATTTTTCATCTTCTCACCGTAGTACTCTCAAAACCCATCTGTTAAGACACTCTGGTCTAAAGTCTTTCAAATGTGACAAGTGTCATTATTCATGCTGTGTGCAAAGTGAGCTGAAAAGACATCAGTTAAAGCACTCTGGCACAAAACCTTTTATATGTGACAAATGTGATTATTCATGCTTTCAACATATTCATCTCCAAAAACATCAGTTAAAACATACTATTATTTAACCATTTAAATGTGAATAATGTGATAATACATTCTATCATTTTTGTATTTTATTTTCAAACTCAAATATCATCAGTATAAGCTCTTGTATAGAGCCTTTTAAGTGTGATAAATGTGATTATTCGTGCTGACATCAATTTAAGTGCTTGGTTGTTAATTCATTTATTTGTAATAAATGTGATTATGTGGCTTCCTAAATAAGCATCTCCATGTCATCAACTTAAACACAATGGAATATATTTTTTGAAATCTGGTAGTTGTCATTGTGTCTCAACTAAACAGTGTCCACTTTCAGCACAATGAAATATTACTGTGTTTGATCACAGTTCTATAGGTTTTTATTTTATTAGCTATGTTGATTTGTACAATTAATGGATTTGATTTTATTATTTTATATTCTGATAATTTTTGGAAAATTGTTTATGCACTTTTTATCCATTGTACCAAGGCCCAGTTTATTACAGCCCGTGCAAAAAGCTTATCATTTCAAGTAGGTATTATAATTACAACGTTCACGTGTTCATTACGCCATGCGTTCTTGCATTGCTCTTTATTAATAATATCAACACACTTACATGCATTGGAAATATAATTTTATTGCTAAACTTGCTGCAGAATATTAAAGAATTTGACGATCGCGCTGATTGGTTTATTGCCAAACTTGCACTCCCAATTAGCGCGGCTTTCGGGAATGCACGGTGCGTTGAAATCTTGCATGACTAACTGTGAAAATTACAAGGGTTGTAACGAACGCACTTTGAAAAACAAATACCACAGGGAAGTGCTGCACGTGCACGGGCTGAAATAAACTTGGCCTAAGGCCATGTGCAAATATGCAACTTTTAAAACCGCGATTTTTCAAGTAGCTAGAAAAGTAACAAATTATCAAAATCATTTTCACGCAAACGAAGCAAATTTTGTTACAACCTTTCATATTATTTATTATCACATGCAAACTCAAGTGGCATCATTGCTCTCTACCTTTATTGTTATTAATCAAGATAAAACACAAATTCAACACAAAAATTAAAGATTAATTCATATCTGAATATCATGTAAATAATTGCATGAACGCACTTTGAAAAACAAATACCAGGGAGTGTTAAAATAAATTTCTATAGAATTTGCTTAATGTAGTAAGAGTTTATTTGATATGATATTTTAGAAATATATCTATACAAAGTTCTTAAATTCTTTTGTCTTTAATGCATTGATAATAGAATGATCAGATAAATCCCATTGATTTTACTGTTAATTTGTTCGAATTTATACACTTAATATTATTGTAGAATTCATTTTTTGCAACAATTTGTTGTGATTATAACGATTTTTGAATATATATTCATTAAATATATAATTCCATGTCTAAAATTTACCGTCAACTTTCCTTTTTTGCAATGAATGGCTGACATCCAGCACAAAATAATAAATAATTTCTAAACTTCATTAGCTGTATAAGTTTTGCAGAAAAAGAGAATTTCACATTTCAAATATAAAAACGACTTTCCAAGTAAAGAAGAAACCAACTTTTGCAATTATACTCTACACAAAAATGGAGTAGCGCATTAGCAACACATTGTTCTAGTTAAAATGTTTGAATTTTAAATATTTCTATGTGCTAATGAGCTTTTTTGAAATTATGCATATATTTCTACGATTGATGTAAAAACCAATAACTTTATGTAAAATATACATGTATGGAAGGAGAAAAATAAATCCGACAAGGAATATACGTTTACACCTTCTAAAATAAAATTACATGCTAAATTTCAGCACTATATTTGCCTTACAACCAAAATATTTTGGAGGTTTATTCTGAAATCAAAGAACTTTATGTCTATTTAACATTTTGAATTTTGTTCCAGCTTGTTGTGCATAGCTCTTAGGAAGGTAAAAGCAATTTCTGTTTAGCAAAATAATTTTTACCACAGTGCCATATTTCGTTTAAGTTTGATACACATTACAAATTGTAAACCATACACCAATTTGGAGGTCATAAATCTAAATATATTGTAGACGAGGTTCTTCAGAATCTGTATTTAGTTCACTAACTATTACAGGACATGATAATTTCTCTTCTGTCTTTACCAAATATTGCACATCTGATGCAGGTGAGGAAACTTTGCAAAATTTTAAAAACCCTACAAATTAAGCGGAAAAGATAAATCTTTTGTTTTAATATGCCTAAAACACTAAAGATTAGAAATTAAATTTATGATTTGCAATTGTGACAAATTAAATGTTAGTTGTGCCAATTTAAATGTTAGTTGTGCCAATTTAAATGTTAGTTGTGACAAATTAAATGTTAGTTGTGACAAATTAAATGTTAGTTATGACAAATTAAATGTAGGTTGTGACAATTTAAATGTTAGTTGTGCCAATTTAATTGGAAAAATGTAGTTGTAAATAATAATTTTCGCGGTTTCATATAATTGTATCTCAAGTCTTTCTATATATAATGAATGTAATTAGTAAATTTTACATTCGTTAATGTAAGTGTATATTTAGCAAAAAAAATTATGTTGGTTTATAATATTGCAAGAAATATTATATTTTATATATTATTTTCTATTAATATTAAACAACATTTTGGCTTACAAAAAATGTCATAAGCTAAATTATAAGTTTATTATAAAACATTTAATGCTGTGCAATTGTGGCCTTTCTGTTTTTCCTACTACATAATTTAATGATGATCTACTTTGCAGAAATATCCTTTAAAGTTTTATTCAAATATTAAGCCAATGAGAAAGACGCATTGTTAACAAAATTCTTTCTGAACTCCTTCATATTCTGGTTCTTCAAGTTCTACTCTAGTGTCTGCATTAACAGATATTCCGAATGACAATATTGGTAGTTCTTCAGATGAAGTTTATAAAAGTTTCTCTTCTGATGAAGAAAGTGACAGCAGTGATCAAGAATTAACAAATGATATGAGGTACCTAGTTTGCTTACGATTTTCAAATTTTAAGAGTAATTCATTGCAATATACGTTTTTAAACAAGTTATATATTTTCAAAGAATTTTTGGATGTTGGTTTTGTTCATTTAACAAGTTTTTTTAACATTATACAGGGTGTCCTCTAAAATAGTAGACGATTTCATCAACGTCTAATTTCAAACACGTCTAAAGTTTTAATAAAATAAAATGTTAAATTCTGCTCTTTTCAATAAAACCTATTTCAGGCTTCTAGCATTAATGGTTTAGAAACTACAGTATTTTTAAAATGGCTGCTTTTTAGTGGACACCCTGCATATGCTACAATTTATGCATTGAATTTCACGCATTTATTTAATTGTGAATTGTTCAGTAGTCTTTCTTTTAACAATATTTTGTGGTTTTCTTTTAGTGTTTTGCATTTTAAAAAATTTTAATATATATATTCTTTTAGGTCAACATGTCCCCAATTTCCTTAAACATAGCTTTGAAAAATTGGATGCAGGTGTTTGGAATATCGTTAATGCTTTACTTGCTGTTTTGCTTTTCTATATTCCAAGTATTGATTTGCCAAAAGATTCGTGAACTCTATTGGGCAATGCTAAACTTTCGCTAAAAATTGCCAAGATGGGATCCGGGAACTATTTTTATTTTGGTTTGGGTTGCTTAGCAGAGGATAACGTATCATTAGTTATTAATGTGGATGGTATGAATGTCCATTGCAGTTCACGTTTATTATTTTGGCCGATTTTGGGTCAAGAATTTGATTCAAATGATGTATTTATCATTGCGTGTTTTGTGGGATTATCTAAGCCACCTTTAGAACCATATTTTCAACCATTGATAAAGGATTTAAAAGATAATCCTAACATTGCTATTCACCATATTTCGGCTGATGCTCCTGCTTGTCTTTTATTAAATGCATCAAACAATTTGGTGTTACGTTTGTTGTGAATACTGCACTATCAAAGGCAAATATTTTGAAAACAGAATGATGTATGCTTCTACTGATTTACAATTGAGATCAAATCGGGAATTTCGAGAGGATATCTACGACAAGCATATCCAAGGTGTATCTCCTTTATTAGACCTAGAAACCTTTGATATAATTTATGGAGTTCCCATTGATTATATGAATACTGTTTGCATTGGAGTAGCAAAAAGACTTTTGTCATTTCTAATGAAAGGTAAATTTATTTTAAATGAAATCAGTGAAAATTTGGTTAAATTTAAAAATGTCTTCCAACAAACTTTAATCAAAAACTTCGCCCACTTAAAGATTTTCAGTATTGTTATATGCTGGCATTATGGCTTTTCGCTGTTTACCAAATAATTTATATCGTCATTATTTGCTACTATCTGTTAGTTGCCGGCTTCTAAGTAACAATGAGCACATTGATTACTGCAATGTTTTACTTAAAACGAGAAACAGCTCTTCATTACTTTACAAGTTTAAAGATTAAGCCTCCAATTTTCAATGATGAAATTGTTCAGCTATCCACTGGAGAATATTATCAAATTCTTGAAATGAAAGTTTCATTGAAGACTACTTTACCTATCCTTGTGCATCTCACAAAGTAAAAATTGGAATTTTTAAACTTACTACAGCTATAAAGACACTTAATATTAATCCAAAAAGATCGAAAGTGCTTTGTTTTGATTTGCAGCATGACAAATATTTTTTAATAACCTTACTTTAATTCATTTTTTATCATTCTGTCATTTTTGAATAACTGTGTTTAAATACAAATGAATTGATATCTGTATTGAATTTTCTATATTTAAGCTAATGTATGATATTGATTTAGATGTCGAATATGACATGTGCTGTCATTAAATTTATTGGTGAAGGTTCTACCAATTGGGTTCCAAAAACTTGGCTTAAATCAAAGTCAGAGTGCTTTTGGCCTTCAAAAAAAGCTTCGCGTTTTTAACAGCTTGAGTATGAATCTCTCTCTGATTGGAAAACTTACAAAATTCGGATTTTGTCAACTACTGGTATGATTTTTTTAAAGTTAGTTTCTTGGATTTTTTATCATCTTAATTAAATTCCAATCTCTACTTCGTAGACTGGTGCTCTTTTGTTTCTCGTTTTAATTTTGTTAATCAAAATTCTTTGCTTATATATTGTAAACACTCTCCTGCTATTCATAATGTTTTTATTTTTTTTATAAATTTTGAATGTGTGAGTTCCTACAACATTGAATTTAGTTTCTGTAAATGATGTACAGAAAAAAGCTCGAAAAGCTGAATTCACTTCTTCCTTGAGCAGTGATTATGTTCAGTGAAACAGGCCTCTCACATATTGTGAAAATTCTGAAGTTCACCATACTTCGAGTAAAAAAAAGAAACGGAATAGAGATCCCATGGATGTTTGGCATTTCTCTGATGAAAATACCAATGAAGATATTTTACAAGTATTTCGAAATTTTATATATATATATATATATATGATATGCTTATTGCCAATGACGAGATCACCTCAAAATGTAGCATCTTTAAAATCAAATTCGCCATGTAGTAATCGTCCATACACCAATTTGGAGGTCATAAATCTAATTATATTGTAGACGAGGTTCTTCAGAATCTGTATTTAGTTCACTAACTATTACAGGACATGATAATTTCTCTTCTGTCTACCAAATATTGCACATCTGATTCAGGTGAGGAAACTTTGCAAAATTTTAAAAACCCTACAAATTCAGCGGAAAAGATAAATCTTTTGTTTTAATATCCCTAAAACACTAAAGATTAGAAATTAAATTTATGATTTGCAATTGTGACAAATTGAATGTTAGTTGTGCCAATTGAAATGTTAGTTGTGCCAATTTAAATGTTAGTTGTGACAAATTAAATGTTAGTTGTGACAAATTAAATGTTAGTTATGACAAATTAAATGTAGG
>CABFPE010001090.1:63943-100029 GCA_900660155.1 Hofstenia miamia | reverse complement strand
TTTGGATTTGGTATGTTCCAATTGCAGAATCTGTTCCATTGATCTCCTTGACGATGAACTGGCGATAATTGACATGGAATATATTGTTGAAGAACTTTCAGAACCTGAAAAACAGGCATGTTTTTTTGTTGCTGGCTACTTGTCAAAAAGTTATCCCTCACTTCAGAAATTGCAGGAAGAAGAAGAACTTGATGAAGGTTTTTTTACTGACTTAGTTAATCGTGGAGGGCTTTGTCTACCAAGTATTGGATTTTTTTCATTTGTGCAGTTTTGCTATTCAATATTTTCAAAAACTAAGGATGATTTACGCTGCACAAACCGGCTGATTCGAATTTTTGAAGTAGTATTCAATTCATATTACAAGGACGAATTAAATATACCAACCATCTGTTTGAAATCTATGGCGTATATTTTTCTTAAAGGTGTTATGAAGGCTAAATTAGATTCTTCACAAGAAGATTGCTGTCGAAAAATGTCAAAATTTTGTAAATTATAGTTATAAATTTTACTATTTAGTTGTGAATTAATTAAAAGTACACTTTATAAAATATACCAAAAATTTATATAACACTGGAAATTTACGAGGATGCATATTTGAAGAAACAATATGTATTTATAGTTGACAAAAACGGTCTATGCTACATAATTAACATTACTTCTTTGCGGTTTTGGGCCTGCAGTCTCACTACACGAGTGTTTGCGTTCACCTCCTGTTTATTTCGTACTCCACGTTATTGACGCATTAACTGTAGTATTAGCAGCTTTTGTTGAGGTGTATAATTATGCCAATATACTACACTTAATAAGAAATTCTATTCCATTCTATTCTATTCTATTCTATTCTGATTTAAAATATTGGAAATTTCAAAATCAGAGACGTATTGATTTCCATTGGGGTCTACGATTTTTTCTATGCGAGAAGATTTTGATTTGGTACAATTCGAGATTTCATTAATCCTTCTCCATTTACTCTTTTGGTTCGGTAATTTTCTTTATTCATGTTTAATATACTCATTGTAAGCTTTACGATTTTCTATATTAGAAATATTTCTAGCTTTTTTGTATCATACATAACTTTCAGGAGTACAGGCGTTAGAAAAAAATTTAAAAGTGTAATTTTTTTTGTTATTAATTTTTTGCAGAACTCGGCAATCCAAAGCTTGCCATTCTTAATGTTCAATGATTCCATATTGTTAGAAACAAACAACAACAAAGCACCATTAGGCAAAGCTGTCCTTCCTAAGTTCACAGGAAGAATAGACAACTATTCACCTACATTCACAGAGTGGCTCCAAATATTCAAAATGAATATGAAAGAGAATAAAGTCACACAAAAAGCAGTGGCAGCAAGATTTCCACAATACTTGAGTGGAGTGGCATACCAACACTACTTGGTACTTAATATGGAGACAAAAACAAATTATAAGAAACTCATAGGTGAATATCAAGCATATTATAATGATGAGAGCTTCATGAACCAATATTGAATGATCCTGAATGAAATGAAAATGAACAAATATGCCAACTTTAGAAACTACATGTCACAAGTAGAAAGAATGCTCAAACTAAGCTCAAGAGAGTAGAACTATTCTAAGAATGATTTTTTCTCCCACATATGCATGGGGCTACCTAAACCACTGCAACAGCAATTTGAAAGTAAGTGTGACACAGAAGACTCACTAGATCAAATGATAAGGAAAGGACTGGTGATACAGATAACAATGGAAAATAATGCCAGGATAAATGAGAGAGCAACAACAAACATAATGCCAACAACGACCAACACATCCAAGATATTTCGAAACATATTGAACATACAAAAATGGGAAACAAAGACGAAATAATAAAAGTAAGATTAAAAGACAGAACAGTAAATAAAATCAGAAGAAGCGATCTAAAATGTCACAACTGTGGAAACAAAGGGCACCTCAGAAAAGATTGTCAAAAACAAATTAATATAATTGAGAGTTACAAAATAGACTTTGAAGAATAAGACTCAATTGAAAATGAAGAAAGCTTCACCAAAAAAGAAGAAAAAGATGAGCAACAAATCAAGGATTGAAAACTAGGTACCCATTCTAATCATAACTGGCTTGTGAAAAACCAATAGAATCACTGTTGTAGTTAATGGTATAATGGTCAAAGCACCAAGGCAACCATAGATATGGGAGTAGTAGTTTCTGTAATAACAGTTGAGTGTGTGTCAAAAATCAGATTTACCAGAAAAGAACTAGAAGACAAGAAAAATGACTAATTAATGCCTCAGGCGACTATATTAACACAAAAGGGAAACTTGAAGACATACACATCAGAATTGTGTAGCATCCACTACCAAGCTCTAACTCACATTGACTAATTCCTTTTGAATGTAATTCTGTGTTAAGTGTGGGTAGGGATGTACTCTTACTAACTGCTTTATTCTATTAATACTCTTAGTTGACTTTGATTAACTATATCATAATCAAACACTGTTTAGGTGTGGACACAATGTTGTGAGTTCTCCTAGTAGATGATCTTTCATAAGGCATTTGGCCAACTCCGACCTCTGAATCTCCCAACAAGTAATTATCTTTGTTATTGATGGGTTGTTCCCAAACCTCAGCTCAATGAAGTAACTTATGTGTTCCCTATCCTAACTCAGTGCAACCCTCAAGGCTGGATGTAACTGACTTAAACTCAATTTGTATTGTGTAATTTGTTTTTGCAACAGGGCAGTGTCACCAGCTGCTTAATAAATGTTCATTTAGCCATTACTGAAAAATATTGGCTTTAATTAATTCAAATAATTAAATAGATAATTACTTGCAGCTTCCTAGCCTACATTTTATTAATAATACATGCTCAGTCTCATTATCAGTCTATTTATAGGTAACCTATGTAGTCTAATTAATATAACATATAATAACCTATGATTGGTTATCCAACCATTTTCTCTGAGGTTTTTATTATTGTATAAATGTCAATGAAAGAATCAATAGTCAGCTAAACAGAGAAAAGCTCCTAATCATACCCCTACCATAAATGCAGTTTTGTGGCTTGGATCAAGGACCCTCAAATCACTCCCAATGTGTGCTCTCACCACTACTAATGCATTGACCATTTAGCTTGACATGATTTAATAATAAGCAAACTGAATGAAATCTAAAGATAAGATTTTTAAAGAATTTACTTCAACAGTTTTCCAAATGATTTTTCTCTATTTATAGTTTCAGATCCAAAAGTACCTGTTGAATTTGAATTTTGAATCATCTGCCAAGATTGCTGAAAAATAATGGAAGTGATATTGCCCCCTTTGTTTTTGCCAAATTTTTTCAACAAATACTATTTGGTAAATGTTGTTTTTTAGTTGCATTTTACAAAATTAATGATGATAAATCTAAATGGAATTTGCTTTACAATTAATATTAATTTAATTATAATTTGATGATAATCTTCCTTGACTGACTAATCTCTTATTTGTTTATCTTTAGGAGCATTAATTCTTGGATTATGCTACAATTGCAAATACAACATTCCAACAAACATTCTTAGTGATAGACATTGAAAGAAGAAACCTCCTGCCATACAAAATGATTTTAGGGAATGATTTCCTTACCAAAAACAAGTGTATCATAGATTACACAATGAGAGCAATAAAAGTAAAAGAGGAAATAATCACAAAAGAGAATGAAGAATGTGATAACAAAACAATGCAGTTTAAATTAACTGAAGATGTCAAACTTCAGCCCACCAACTGGAAAATGTACAATATAGAAACCAAAGAAAAAATCACAACTGAAATCATGATATATGAACAAACAGGTATCAATACAAAAAAACTATCACTACATCAAGTTTGTGCACAATCAAACAAGGCAAAGGCACAATTCCTATACTGAACACAACAAATAGGATGGTGAATGTGAAAAGGGAAAATGTTACAATATATGGGGAAAGGATAAAATCTGAAAAACAAACTATTGAGAAAATTATCAACATAATTGAACAACAAGAAAATGAAACATATATCATCTCAGAGATAAACAATGGTGAATACCAACATCTAAGTGAACATGAAAGACAACAACTAGCAAACATATAATGGATACATGCAAAAATCTTTAATTTCAGAGAGATAAGCATAGGAAAAGCTGTAGGAGAAACTCACAAAATTATCACAACAACAAAAGAACCATTATGATTACCATGCTGGAGAGTGCTGGAACAACTAAAAGAAAATTATAACCAAGTCCTAAATGAACTGATTGACAAGATTATAAGGCCAAGTGAGAGCTCCCATGCAGTGCTGACAGTGTTCATGAAACAAGGAAAGAATTACAGGTTATGCATTGACTTTCACAAATAACAAAGAAAGATGCATTCAAACACCTGAGAATAGATGATACAATATACAAGAACAGCAAACACAAATATTACACATGCATAGACAATGAATGAAGCATTGGTGGCTTCTAATTTACTTGTAGTAGGAGTTGGACCATAGGACCTGACAAGAGTTTCTGCATTTCCTCCACCATCTTGACTGCCAAAACATCATCCCAGGATGAGACTTCAGCATATCTGGGCTGCAGCGTCTTTCTTCAGTGTCTCTCTTTGTGTAACTGCGTCATTCCTCAAGTGGAAATACTTGATCTTAAGTAGATAGGAGCTAATCAGGCAGTTCTGTCATAAGTTGTTGAGTCTCTGTTTAAAAGTATCATAGAAATGTTCATACAGTCAGAGGCCCTTCAGCACAATCATAAGTGTCATAAGCTCATTAGTGTTGGATGTATGGGCATCCTCAGTGCTGATCTGGGTGTGTGGGTAGAAATGGGTAAACACTTCTCATAACGACCCCATGTGAGTTGCATGATCCATAAACAAGGAACAGTACTCATCTACTTGTTGAAGTGTCATCTCCTCTTGGTCAGTGACTTCAGCTCACAACATAGTGATTATCTCTATCAATTTCATGACGTCATAATAACATGTAAAAGTTTCAATGTTATTTGTCCACATCAGGTTGCCCAACTCCTGGAATAGGATGAGAACTCTTGGATCTAAAGTTGAGATCTTGTTGTGAATTTCCTGTAACTGGGTGGATATCAGTTGCCCTTTCTGAAATATATCTTTAATAGTTAGTTTTCCATCAATAAAGACACACTCAGGGTTACCACCTTTGATCAGAGTGTCTCTAGTTTCCTTATACTTGGTGGTCTGCATAGCTCTCAAAATGTCAGCAGCTGTGAACACATAGTTAATCTTATCAGAGAGATGGGCTGACACTTTTTTATGTCCTTTCTTTACTTGCCAGGTTGGCAGGATTAGCAGAGTCATTAGGCAGGGTGGAGGTATATGAAGCAGATTGTTCTTCTCCATGTTTGCCTCAACTAGGTCAAACTCAACCTTCTTCTTTAGTGTAGCAGTTCCAATAGTGATGAGATAGTTAGTTTTGGCTTCCTTGATGGTATCCCAGAATGTACTGTGGAGTTTATTGATTTGGGCATTTGTGATTCAAAGTTGAGACATGGTGCATTCCACATCTAAGGTTATTTGTTGCCCAGGTGATTGTAGAAGCACCAATTCCTCCTTTGTAAACATTTTTGTAAGGCACCACTTCATGAGGCCTAGTATATCATTGTTTCTGTTGCTCTCAATGACGTGGCTGGTAATGGAGGGTTTTTCAGCAAACTTGTCTGGTTGGTGCTCAATAGTCAAAATGCACTCATTTTCAGTGATGGACCAGGCAGGCATAGGCACAGGAGAACTTGTGATGCCAGCAAACTTTTGTAAATTAATGGCCTCAATAAGGGCTTTGGTGCCAGGAGACACCTCAATCACAGAAGAGGATAGTAGCTCTTCCTCTTGGTAAAACTGCTCAGGCAAGTGCATGGTTTGGTAGATCACTGTGATTGGGATGATCTCACCATTCCTTGCAGCTTGTCTCTGTGTATCAGTGATTTTGTTGTAGCTGCTCTTGGGGTAATTCATTTTTTCCAGGTTGAATAGGATCTCATTCTGCACATGGACGTTGTAGTGATCAACTGACTCCAAAAATTGGTGAGTAGATCCAGGCTCTCAACAGATTAGGCAGTTAGTACACAGTAGTGTGTAATTGGATTCCAGTGATGGAAATTTTGATTCAGCTGTAGGTCACCAGATGTACTTCTTGAGCATTTCAGAGAAAATGTTGAGATCAGCAAAGGCAATGCCAAGATGATTTACTATCATCTGGGGCAGGAGACACCCTAGCAGACTGCTCACACCAATGAGTCTGGCATAGAATTTCTCAAAGCATTCCATTGCTTTCTTAGTCTTCCCAGGGGATGGTGGCAAGGAGCACATATGAAAGAGCCAATTCTTAATCTTCCAGGAGGCTGAGGAGATGCTGAGTTCATGTGTACACTTTCTGGCTAAGCACTCTTGGGTGTTTCTGTTGAGAGGCAACTGGAGTTGGGGATCACACATAAGGAAAATTGACAGAACCCACACAGCTCCAAGTGACTGAATAGGTGGCACAAACTTATCTGAAAACAATCTCTCAGCATAGTTTTGCCAGTCTTGGGATGCATAGGAAATTCATAGCTCTATAAGGAGTCTCTCAACAGACTGGGAGTACTGTGATGTAGGGCTGCAGATCTTAATAGTGGGCCAAATAGACTCAGGGCTTTAATTGGTTTTAAGACTGGTCCAAATTTCGTTAATCTCAGTGAACATGGCTGTGCTTTGTGAAAAGGCAAAGCTGACATGGATATCTGTGACTAGAGCAAGGCCAGGCAAGCTAGGGCTAATCAACATGAGGGTCTGAGCATGTACTGCAGCATCAATGATAAGCCTTTTGTCAACTGCAAGTCATTGAGTTGGGATCTTTTTGCATAGTAGGAGATCCATATAGATTAGCTTTGTAATCAAGATGTTGGACTAATACATACTGGTGGGGCTATAATAGCTTGTGTACAAAATGGTGAAATTCTCCATCCTAAAGTGGAGGTCTTTGACCTGCTCAGGTATCTCGTCCTGATATTCCTCTTTTAAAAACATTGTGAGGCAGATGTGTTCTGCTTTGGCAAGCCAATATGTGATTTTGATCTTTTCCATGATCTTGGGCTGACTGACCTCACTGATGCAAAAAAGTAGATGATGAGCAGGTTCTCAAAGTTGATATTCACACAATCAAATTTCTGGATCTCCTTCTTGTTGTTCAGAAGCTGGCACAAATGCATGAGGTTAAAATCCTCATTGAACATAGTATGAACAGTGCTCCACCAATAGGGTCTCTTAAGTCCACCATGCATCTTTGAATTGTAACATATTATTGTATTTGGTTTAGGCCTACAGCATTGATAATAAAGGGGATAATGTCCACCAAACAAGTTAGGGACTTAGTGTTGAAGGTCCATCACAATTTGTTCTTTGTCTCCTCAGACAAATTATCATGAACAAAACTAGCAGCTTTAGTAGTGGCTATAAAGTATGAGTGTAAGATCTCATCTCCTACCTTAGAAGTCTTTTGCTGCTGTTTTTCTATCTTCTTAGACCTAATGCTAGTGGAGGCGTGTGACAAAGAGCTGGGACTAGAGGGGGTTTTCAAATCACTTTGGGATGGTTGGGTATTAGCACTAATGTTAGCAAAAGGCACTCTTAACTTACATGACTCCTCAGGTTCCTGAGGGGCTATTTTTTGCCCCAAGTAGTCATCCAAGGTTTGCTCCCAAGGGTAGAGGATATTACAAATCTCCAACCAGGTTCAGAGAAACAAAGCTAGTAATAGTAAACAGCACAGTGTAGGGCATGGTATTAAATCCAAATTCTAGAGAATGAGACAACAAAGTAACAACCAAAACAAGTGAAAATAACATCAAAGCTTGGTGAGTACTTAAAAGTATGGAAGTGCAGNAGATTAGCTTTGTAATCAAGATGTTGGACTGATACATACTGGTGGGGCTATAATAGCTTGTGTACAAAATGGTGAAATTCTCCATCCTAAAGTGGAGGTCTTTGACCTGCTCAGGTATCTCGTCCTGATATTCCTCTTTTAAAAACATTGTGAGGCAGATGTGTTCTGCTTTGGCAAGCCAATATGTGATTTTGATCTTTTCCATGATCTTGGGCTGACTGACCTCACTGATGCAAAAAAGTAGATGATGAGCAGGTTCTCAAAGTTGATATTCACACAATCAAATTTCTGGATCTCCTTCTTGTTGTTCAGAAGCTGGCACAAATGCATGAGGTTAAAATCCTCATTGAACATAGTATGAACAGTGCTCCACCAATAGGGTCTCTTAAGTCCACCATGCATCTTTGAATTGTAACATATTATTGTATTTGGTTTAGGCCTACAGCATTGATAATAAAGGGGATAATGTCCACCAAACAAGTTAGGGACTTAGTGTTGAAGGTCCATCACAATTTGTTCTTTGTCTCCTCAGACAAATTATCATGAACAAAACTAGCAGCTTTAGTAGTGGCTATAAAGTATGAGTGTAAGATCTCATCTCCTACCTTAGAAGTCTTTTGCTGCTGTTTTTCTATCTTCTTAGACCTAATGCTAGTGGAGGCGTGTGACAAAGAGCTGGGACTAGAGGGGGTTTTCAAATCACTTTGGGATGGTTGGGTATTAGCACTAATGTTAGCAAAAGGCACTCTTAACTTACATGACTCCTCAGGTTCCTGAGGGGCTATTTTTTGCCCCAAGTAGTCATCCAAGGTTTGCTCCCAAGGGTAGAGGATATTACAAATCTCCAACCAGGTTCAGAGAAACAAAGCTAGTAATAGTAAACAGCACAGTGTAGGGCATGGTATTAAATCCAAATTCTAGAGAATGAGACAACAAAGTAACAACCAAAACAAGTGAAAATAACATCAAAGCTTGGTGAGTACTTAAAAGTATGGAAGTGCAGTGTAAAAATAACATAAGAGGCCAAGTTATGCATCAGTTAATAGTGACGTCAATTCATGGCCAGGGGAAACAGCTATCCCAGCTGGCTCACACCAAAGAGAAGAACAAAACCAAATATAGATATAGAAACAGTAACTATGTTATGATCACCAGGCAGAATCAGGTGACCACCTCAGTAACTTCAACAGAATAGAGTAGAGAGTTCAACTGACACCCTAATTTGTCCAGCATCATTTAAGGGTCACCATGTAGAATCATGGGGGAGCTCTGGCTACTCTAGTGGTACTGGGAAATGCAAGAGTTAAGATCAAAGGTTGCAAAGTTTACCATTGTAGAGAGTGACCTGCATTCCAACAAATGAATGAAGCATTAGTGGCTCACTAATTTACTTAAGAAAATCAGAAATTCCATAGAAAACAGACTTCCAGCAGTGACCAATTCACACAGCATCATGCTGAAGCCATATCCATGAAGCCATCCCCACTCACCAAGGCATATAATATATATGCAGTGTGTTATTATTATGTGCATGTATGAAATGAAATGAATTAAGTAAAAAGTTCTTATTCCCTACACTTACATGTAGCCATAACCTAAAGTGACCATGATTTGGGCTGTCACTGTTAAGGAGCTATTTGTTGCCCAAGGCCCAGTGCAGTTTCCTCCCAAATTGTCACCAGAGCTTAAGCAGAGATTATCAAACTAAAATCCATGATGAAATCTAAAAAGGATTAGAATATAAATAAATTAAAGAAGACCAAACACAATTGGAGTAAGATGAATTATATTCTGCTTTCACTACAAGTTGCTCAGGTATTTATTACAAATGTCATAAATTATTACCTGCTTAATGTGTAGGAGTTCCCTTGCAAAATTAAACTAGCAATCACACATTTGCTTAGATCAAGGGGACAAATAATAATTTGATCAAATAACTGCACTCAAAAAAATAGACAAATTGATTTAAAAGAAATTGATACAAATTGATAGCAACAAATCACAAAATCATGATGTTACAGTAATGTAACTCTAATTTCTGAGTGCCTGAATAACAAGAAGAATAAAGTTGAAAAAGGGGACCTGAGTGACTCTACATGCAGAATGGTTGTGAACTTTTATTTATTGCTATTATTAGTAATAACAAGAACAATCAATGCACTAAATTGATAGTGAATTACAACCCACAATCACTGAGAACACATTTCCACACTGTGAGCTTTGATCATGAGTCACAATTGCTTCCATGGTAACTGGTGATCCTTTACCATTCCACATTCATCTTTGAGTTGCAGTGCTTGGCGTTGGGTTTTGACCCTGATAACATCTTGGCACCTTCAATTTAAATGAGTTGTTAGTAATACCTTACCTTTCTAAGAATGGAAAGCTGGATTAATTGGAATTGTACAATTGGTTAAATAGATTAATTAAATGAAATCATTATAGCATTACTGAAATATGTCTATAAATCTCCTTGTCAAATACTCAATTTTTATTTCATCAATATTTTTCAACTATTGATGCTCTATTAAGTGCAACAGAAAATTGTAGTTCATCACTGGATGCAAATAAATTCATAGCTATTGTTTGCTTAGATCTTTCTAAAGCATTTGATTCTATTGATCATAGCATACTAAATTAGTAAACTTGGGTCAGGTCAAGAAATATGAGTAGAATGTTGGGTTGCAGGTTGGGTTTAGTCTGCTCATCAATGTTTAAGTGGGCTGTGGGTTGGTTTGGGTCAAAAAATACTGACCCATTTCCAGCTTTGATACTAATAAAAAGTATCCTGTATGATGGGGTTTTCTAACAATAGCAAAATTTGATAACTAGCTATATGAAACATAAATTTCAGATAGCCAAGGTAAATGATGTATTGTCAGATTGGCTAACTGTTACCAATGCCATTCCATAAGGAACAATTATTAGGTAGTTCCCCTTCTTTTCAGTATATATTTGTGAATGATATGCATACTATAACTAATTGCAATTTAATACAAAATAATAAATTGATGCATTTAGCAATTGAATCTGTAACACATAATTGCAACAAATTGACAACATACTTCACCATGCATAAATTACTTATAAATGAAAGTAGTGGTATCACATCTTTAGAGGCCTAACTGGGAATTATTTTAAAAATACATTGATAAGTAAAACTCTAAATATTTGAACAGAATACAAATTTAAATATTTTGAAGTGATTGATCTTAAATAATATGTTTAATATATAAAGTTGGATATTAATTAAGAAACTGCTATGGCCAGGTAAATCACAATATCTCTTTGTAAAAGACAGAGCTAGATTTAATAATGCTATCTAGATTTGATGTGAAAGTAGTAAGAGACAGAGTAAAACCTGTTCCTTTGGGACTCACAACAGCCATGGCTATTTGCCATGTAGGAATGAGTGGATTCTATTTTTCACCATCTATTGAAAAAAAAATGATTTTGACAAAATTAAATTGAGCAAATTAATTTTTTGATGAAATTTTTATTTTTAATTTCTGGCATTTAAGCAAAGTGACATAATTGAGGACAATAAATGTTTTTGACAAAATTAAGTTGAGCACAATAATTTTTGGACAACATTTTTATTTTTTAAATTCTAGGAATTATTCAAACTGATGTTCATTGTAACAATCCTTTCAACATGGAACAATATGATTTAAGGAAAACAATTCATTGATGCATTCAATGCTCTTTTATTGTTTAAGCTGTCTGTATATTTGTTGAATTTCATTTATTTTTGCTAATATATTTATGTTAAATTTATATGCAAAATATACATTTTATTTTTCATATACAAATTAAGAAATATATTTGTCAAACTTAAGAACAAGTATTTGAAATATATACATGGTATAAACTGCAGTAATAAAATGTTAATGTTTTAAATATGTTCCTCTTTTCTTGTTCATAGCTGTTACAATTTAAGGTGTCTGATAGGGACAGGCTTCACTTGGTCTCTTACTACTTACAAATTTGCTTAATATTAATATCCAATCAACAAAGAGCAATTTCCAGACAATGCTGGCCCCCTCACAATATGAATTTTGTTAAGAAATCTTCATATGATACCATAGAATACTAAATACATCTAGTTCTCTATGATTAAATCAATCTCCATGAAAAGATTGCTTTTCAAGGTGGTAAAAATTAAAAACACATTGTGATTTAGAATGTGTTCAACTGCTTGCAATTTAATGCTGCATTTGTAGTCTTGGCTCAAATTGAATTTGGCCTCTATAACATGATATGAGTGGAAAATGTAAAATATATTTAAGATTTTCTTTGAGAAGATAATTTTGTCTCTTCTTATAGCTTGCATGCAGGGATGTATGATATTGCATTGCAATATTTTATCAAAAAATAATTATGTAAAATTTTTGGCTGCAAAATGAACTATTTAAAATTGTTTCTGCATATTGCTAATTTGAAAGATATTATTTCAGAATGAAATATAATTTTTTTCTAGTCATTGGTAACATCTTCATTGGCAGCTTTAATATATAAGAATTCTTTGTTTGGAATAATAGCTGTCTATTCAGAGTATTGAGAGTAATTACTATTAATTGATTGGTAGCATATACATGTACTAGAGCTATAACACTTTTACCAAAGACACCACATAACTTGTGGATTTTATTGATTTAAATGTAATAGTAAAAACATGACCCACTGAATTGGCCATGAAGAAAATGAAATCTACATGTTGTATAGCCATAGATATCTTGATTTCCCATTGCAAAATATACATGGGTGTACATAAAACAATGTTGAATTAACATAAATTTTATGTTGTAATTAAAAAAAGTAAATTCAAAATATGATATATAATTTTATAATTGATGCAATATAAGCACTTAGCAGCAAAACTCTCTTCTAATATTTTTAAGGTGTCCCTTTGAGTGAATAACAGCTTCAAGGCAATCAGAGATTGAAGCAAAAAGTCTTTCAATAAGGCTTTTGGGAATTGCAATAAATTCTTTCTTTATTGTGCTATAACAGCTCAACTTCAGTGTGAAGAGTATGCTGTCCAATTTGATATTTGACCCATTTCCACATATTTTCAATAATGTTAAGACTGGAGATTGGTCAGGCCAGTCAGCAAGGATTGCAACCCCATTATTGTTGAAGAAGTTTTTCATTTCTTTTGAGGTATGACATGAAGCACCATCCTGCTGATATATGGAATGCTTATAAAGAGTGGCAAAAGTTTCTTTTCTAGAATCAGAGCATATTGAGAACATTGGAGAATACCAGTGATGTGAACAGTCTGCAAAAGCCATGCGTCCATATTGCACCCCATACCATTACAGACATCCCACCATACTTCAAGTTGGGCAATAATATGAACTTTTGCACAGTTGGTCTATATCAACATTTTTTTGATGAGTATAGCTCAAATCTTGACTCATCTGAAAATATAACATTGGAATTATGTTCAGATGAATTGTCTCTCCTCAACTTGGCCACCTCAGGTTAACATTGGCTTTCCAGATGCCATGGAAGTCCCAATTGAGTACTTCTTCAGGATGTTTCACACAGTTCTTGCAGGCATGAGGTGACCATTCACTCATTCCTTCTGAAGTTCCTTTGGAGTCTTCCTGGGATTTTGCTTTGAAAGCACACAAGAGCTGATTTCTAATGTTTTAGAGGTCTTCTTTGGTCTTGCAGACTTTGGCTTGGGGGCAATGAAGTTATCAGAAGTGGAACATTTGATGATATCCTTGACAGTACTTTGAGGTTGCTCTACAAACTTGCTATATTGTGTTCATTCATCCCTTCCAAATGTTTGGAAATAATCAACTTGTGGATGGTAAAAGGTACATAACCAGGCATCATATATGGCAAAGACAGATTGTTAGACATTTTCAATATAAATATTTTCCATTATTATAGAATGAATTCATTAAATTAACTAAATATACATGAATGAAAATAAATAAAATAATACCAAATAAATACACATGCTAGAAAACAATTTGAAAAACATGTTAGTACAGTAAACATTCAAAATGTACATTAAGACTGATCTTTAAGGCCTCAAGACTATGACATGCTCTTTCTGTGCCTTTCTGTAATTTTTCTGAAGATGTTTTGCCATCTCCAACTAATTCTTTAACAGAAGACATGAATTCCCCTTCAGGCTTTTCTTTGCTATCTTCTCTTTCTATGTGCTTTCTATGCTTTTTAATTTGCATCAAGCATTCAGATTTATAATTTTCTTTTTTGATTTTTGACAATTTCAGAAATTGACTAGATGCCAAATTGTTCTCAGAATTATCATCAATGGACATCTGTTTAGGCTTTACCCATTTCTTTTGTATTTTATAGTATGATTTTTAGTTTTCAGATGAAGCAATTGCATATGGATCCCAAGATCTTGATGGCAAATGGCATTTTGATCTTGCTCCTCCAAGGCTCATGATAGATGATCTGATCATGGCAAATGCAATCCTCCTCCTCAGCCAATTGGTGGTAGTGTGAGTTAGTAATTCCAACTTGTCTGAGAGGAGAGTTGCTAATCTTTTCATGAGAGCATATGTGGGAGGTGCATGTCCTCCTGAGGAAGCAATTACAATAGGGCTTCCAACTCACAAACTCTATCCTGATATTGCTGTTTCTTCTCATTTTCATGCTTCTTATAGACTGCTTCTATGTCTCCACTGTTAGTTTTGCACAATGGATTAAATATGTGGACATCAAACACCATGCACTCAAATCTGTTGCCCCAAACTCCACTTGCTGTGATGTCAAGACGGGCACTATCTTGAACATTGGTTCCACTTGGTATAGACCTGTTCACTGGAATAATTTGGGGTTTGATAGTGACGTCATGGCACACTTCAGTCAAGACTGATGCAAGGGGCTCTCTGACTTGAATGTAAATACACTGAAAAAAGATCAAAAAATGAAATTGTTTACAAATTCTCTGTTTTGGTCTGAAGTGGACAAATACATTTTCCCAAAAAAATATTAGCTAACCATGAGCATTGTGGTATTTCTCTTTGAGATTTACAGTAAACAGTGATAATTATGTCTCAACATTGATTAATTCCTCTTTCTTCAAAAGCCAAATCTAATTTAAAATTACCTATGACATTCTTGGCATCCATTTCTTAGAAATATTTATGATAAATCATGAGTGCCTGAATTTTTTTTTTCAGTACTGTATAAGAAAAAATTTTTGAAGCAATCATTCATTAATACCACTATTTGAACTTGGAACTCATTACCAAAAGAGATAAAGAACATTGAAAAATTGCAAACTTTTAAGAAGCATATTAACATTTTCCTTCAGCAAAAGTGTATCTTGGGTAAATTATGGCTAGGATACAACTTCTGCAATGCTGATTGTGCATTATCTCATTCTTGAAGTCCTGAGAGAAATTTATCCCTAGCCTGGTAGATTTATTTTATATAGTGCTTTATCCTATTGTATGTATTTGTGTGTATGTTTGTATATTTAATGAAGCTATTCAAATAAATTGCAAGTCTAATTTTTAATATTTATCTGAATAAAGAATATCTTACCTTATCTTATTTAACAAATGCTGAAAAAATTTACTACAAAAAACATTATTTGTATTTATGATGAAGTATATAAATATTTCATTTCAAAATCAGATGGCAAATCCACAACAATAAAAAATAAAATTGATAATGTTTCTTAAAAAATATTTGTAAAACTAGTTAAGAATAATATCACAAAATGTGTTAATATCTTTTCTAAGATAATCAAAACATGTGAAATGCTAGAGATTCATATAGAAAATCTTTCAGCATAGTTTTCTTTCTTTCAACAATGTGAAATTCCATTAGTGTGACTGTATATTCATATCTGTACAAACTTACAGTTTTTTCACAGACAAGGTCAACATTACATTATTTTTTATCTATACTCCCTCATTGTTCAAATGTCAATTTATGTCATTGAATTTGCTATTAGTATAATATTCTTTCTATTCAATAAATTTCACATTTGAAACATTAGATGTAAATATATTCTCAAGGAGTACTCACTGTTCTAGTTCTAAAAGCATTTCAAAATCATTTAGAGATTGTGAATTTTTGAAATAAAATCTGGTGTGTTAATGTATTGATCTACAAAGTGGAAGAGTGATACTCCAAATTTCCAAGCTAAAAACAAAACGCTTTCAATGCTATATTAGTGTTAACATTTACAGTTTTCTTCAGTCAATGAGTAATATTTGATAATCACAAATCAATGTACAATGCCATTCCAAAAACAAATCAATTGCTGTCATGAAACTCTTGCAACATTGTTTATTAATAAACAACTAAAATATTTTCATAAAAAATGCATTAGCACAAAAATGATTAAATTTATTGATTTTACAAAATATAAAATCATACACATTGTTGCAAAATAGCATTAAATTCTAATGAAATTAAAAAATGATTATGGTTTTTAAAGCAATACCACACAATATACAGCATAAAGTGAAAAGAAACAAAGTTTTTAAATAGAAAATGAATATCATGTAGCAACTAATCTAATTAATATATATTCAAAATTGCTGCATCTCACTCCAGGCCTGATCAGCATATAGCAAATCTATAAATTTGATATCTCTCTCACTTGGCAGGAATGGAGCAACTCTTTAAATCAATTGAATACTGATCATCACATACTTCAAGGTAATAATTAACTGTATTAACTATCCATATAATGTTTACTATTTAGGCAATCAGCACTCAAGTTCTTAACCAAGGGCTCCTGCCCAACACTAATTTTCTAATAATCAATTAATCCACTGTGACATAGTTTCCTCTTTTCTGTTGATGCCTCAGCTCAAACACAAGAATTATGCGTACCTTAGTTTAGTGCAGTGCTAACTATGTTATCAACACAACTTGACTTATCTCTAATGCTGAATCTATTTGATAGACCAGCTTGTTGTGTGTTTTGTGTATGCTAACTTCACTATGTAGGCAACCAGGAAAAGCATTAGCTGCAAGATGGTTTACTTGATTTCAAATTAATAAATATAGATTAACAATAACCATCAATAACAATTCAGATAAGGTATAAAAGTGCTTGCAGCTTCCTATCCCACATTTAAGTAATATGTAACACTGGATATAATACAGTCTATTTTATCAGGCTCATTATAGTCAACAATTTGGATCTCAAATAAATGGTTAGTTCCCACAGTTGGCTAACTAGCCTATATCAAATTCATTACTATATGCAATAGAACAAGGAAACAGTAGTTAGCTAAGCAGTTCAAATCATTAAAATCACCACCAATAATTACCACATAATTAGGAAACTTTAGTTCAATGTCATGTAAAACCAATCACAAATTGAGTTTCATATACCTATTATCTTGTTTTGTCCAATAAGGGTGATAGATTATGCCCATAACAAATCTGCTTATGCCATGAAGTGACTTAAGTGGTGCCATGATGATCCATAAAGACTCAGGAGAAAAGTGGTATATCTCATTAGGTAAAATAGGGTAATAGCACTTATATGATGAATCTGCCTGAATCTGAATTGCTACACCTCTGCCATATTTAACATTACTATCAGTAGTTCTATCAACTCTTTCAATTACATAACCCAGTAGTGATACATAATCATCAGCAATCAAATATGATAAACAGGTTTTGACCAACAATACCAATTCAGGCTTATCAACATTAATGATAGTAGTAAGTTCGTCCCTTTCTTATTTAAGGGACTGAACATTGCTATTGAATAAACTTGGACAAAAATATTTTCTAGGTTGCTTTGTAGGTAGTCACTGATCCAATCACACAACTTGGCCATCCAGTAATATTTTTCTCATTAAAAAATCTTTTGAATAAATTCAACAGCATTAGTTCTTGTCTATTTCTATGCTTTTCAAGGAAACTGGACATAATTAAGGGTGGGAATATGTTGGGTATGGCAAGTCTAAAACATAAAGAATGGATTTGAAAATTGGAGACTCTGGGTTAATTATTAACAGTGAAGATCAGAGAATATCAATTTAGAGCAGGCTTTTTTGTTTTCTACAGTGAAGCAGTAAAAATTCAGGCCTATTATAATTATTGGGACATTTTCATTTTGAATTTAATGTTATTTTTATTTTTATACAAATTTTCCATCAAGTGTTTGAAAATTGTGTGGGTGCAGGCTTCATGTGTGTATATTAATATGATGGTCTAAATTTGAATTACCTATCCATTAAATATAGATGCAGATGTATGCTTGCTTCAGAAATGTATTCTGTGAGTGTGAGTTAGGTTAAATTAGGGATGATTGTATGTATCCATCAAGGTACATAACTTTAGTAAAATTCATATTTGCCTCTTGATTTAAAAATTCTTTTTTAATTATATGTATTCCAATTCAATACTCTTAAAAAATTCTTGAGCCTTAAAACAACACAGATTGTACATTTGAGGAAGATATAGATGCAAAATGATGAAGTATATCATTATTAGAAAGAGACAATTGCCTGTGTTTTGAATCAAGGGAATTCTCTATTAACAACCTTGACATTAAATACACAAAAATGTTTATAACTTTTTGAACAATTGCTCAAAGCCTATTAAGAAAAGCCTAAGAAATCTTGGAATAATTTTGCTAAAAAATATTCTAATCATTGAAAATTTCATACTCTTAAAAAAAACGTTCAAAATCTCTAGAATAACAATCATCAGAAAACCAGAAGATGGCATAGTTTCTAGCATCAGCTATTTCTTTTTCTTTAAAGGCCAAGCCCTGAATAAAATCCGAGTTTTTCCAGGTTTTGGTTTTTATTGTTAGTTCTTCAGTTATGGATGGTTATAAAAAAATTTTAGTTAATGCACAAATAAATCTAATTTTGTTGTAAAATGTTGCATGGTCTAGAACAATAAAATATTAATAGTCTAGAATAAAATAGAATTTCTTACTAATTGTAGTACATTGGCATAACTAAACACCTCAACAAAAGCTGCTAATACTACACTTTATGTGTCAAAAATAATATGAAGTACAAAAACAATTTAACACAACAGCAAAATCATAGATGCAGGATTTTCAGTTTACACAGTTTATTGCTAATATTTTAATTAGTGAATTTTTTTGAAAAACTGAAATCCTTTCCATGATGTAGAACCAATTTTAGGGATATGTTGCTTATGGAAGCAGTCATTAATTTGACTTTTAAAATTCCTGCGACTTTTGATTCATCTTATTTCAATTGGTAAGTTATTACATGGTTCAATTGTTGAGCTTAAAAATGATTTTTTAAGAAAATGTTTTTTTAAACTTCACTTTTCTGAATTTAGAAGGCTTTGAATTATTAGTTGGATGTGCATATAATGGAAATTGTAGTTTGCAGTAAAGTGAACAGTTATTTAAAATATCCCAAAATTTTATAAATGAAAAGTATCTTATGAAATGTGAAACATTGTCATGATTAGAATATGAACTTTCATTGCTCTTAGTTGAGTAATTATCATTATGAATATTTCTGCCTAATTAATTTGTGAGTAGATTTTATTTATTAATGTAGCCATCTCCATCCAGGCCTAATTATGCTTGAACTAAATCTTTAATTAAATTTTTGATAAACTTGGTGGGAAGGGATCTAACTAATCACTTGTAATGGTTGTAATATCATAAACTTTAATTACTGACTAAATCACAGTTCACTATTTAGGTAAAACTCCCTGCAATGCTTCAACATTCTAATGGGCATTTGCATAACACTGTTCTTCTAATCACCAATTGATCCATTGGGACATCTACTTTGGTTTATTGCCAACACTCAGCTCATTGGCAAATCATTATGTGTAACTTAACCTATGGTGCTAATAATATGCATGACACAACTAGACATATTCCTCTCAGCAGATTGTGTGATTTGTTTGGACTAAATGATTTTACAAACACTCATTGTGTTATGCAACCAGGAATGACACTAGCTGCTTAATAAGAAATAACTATTTATAAAGATAATGAAAATAATTATTACTAATCACCATTACCAAAAAGCTATTGGCAAATAATTAAGTAATTAACAAAACCTTTGCAGCTTCCTATCCTACAAATAATAATGTAACATCCTCCACCTGGCCTATTTGCACCATGTATTATTGTTAATAACTACCACTCAGTAAATTGCAGGTGAGGAGTTACTACTTGGGTGAACTGCCAAACTTTTCCTCTCTGCTTAACTAGTTAGGTTAATCAAGTACTAATCATCACTATTTAGGTGATGAAGTGATGTGACATTTCCTCATCAAATCATCTGTGGGCTACTGCCCAAAGCTGATCTCCACATCACAGTTCCTCTCCTTCTTGAATGATTGACCAAATCCACTGCACCATCTCAGCTCAACGAGGACTAATTATGTGTACCTTACCTTAGCTCAGTGCGTGTACTCATGTCAAGTTGTAACTGACTTAAACTCAATTTTGTAAAGTGTTTGTTGGTTTGATTAAGTAAAGCAACCGGGCGTTGACACTAACTGCATTTAAATAATATTAAAGTAGCCATTACCATAAAATTACTGGCTTTGTAAATTAATTAATAGATTGCAGTTTCCTATACTTACATTTAATAACAATACATGTAAAGTCATTTATTTGGTCAATTATAGTCAAGTCTCCTACATTTAAGAATATATAAATATTCCTAGGGTTTGACTATCCAGCTGTTTCAAGCATCCATTAAATTATACATGTATAGATTGATAGTCAGACTAAGCAAGAATAAAAAAACTCCTAACCATAACATAAGTGTGGTTTCATGACTGGCACAAGGACCCTTCAAATTGCTCCTGTGATGGAATCCAGCCACTACTCGACACAACTTGCCTAGCTGCACATTTTATTAAATAATCAAACCAGATAAAGTAGAAATGAAAATTAAATAAACTCTGAAGAATTTATTGTTCATCAAAATTATGGTTGAATCAAAGCTATTTATAAAATTTCTACAAAAGTACCTGCTGATTTTAAATTTCAAATGATTTGCCTGCCAATATGGCTGTTCCTACGTAAGCGTTAGTTCGCTCAATTTAATTTGTCAATTGTTTCTTGATCAGCTAACAAGTTTTCTTATTTTGAACAATACTAAATCTTAGTTGCATTTTACAAAAATAACTAAAGATCATTAACTAAATTTTTACAATTAATTTCAATTAATAATAATCATTCGACGTTGTTCAGCTTAGTTGCTTTTTGGATGATGCTACATGATCACTATTAATCATTTGACATTAATCTCTTGTTTGCAGCTTATTCCTTTTGGGTGATGCTACAATAAATAAGAAATAATAGTTAACAATATCAATGATCACATTATTGGTCAAATTATAATAAACAATTTAGATCTAAAAAGGTTAATACAAGTTCTACATTTGGCTGTCTAGCCATGTCCCAATTTGTTACTACATATATTAACAAAATGAATAATAGCTAGCTAAGTGAGATGCAGAAAAGCCTTAGTTGTGCACCCAACTAATTGTATTTAGTGGTCAATGGCATAGAACCTGGAATCATTCCCATCATGGAATCCTGACCCCTACTCTATATGAACTGCTTAGCTATGCAAAGTTAATAGTTCAAATTGTAAAAGAAATCCAAAATAATCAAATTCCAAAGAATTTACTTCATCAATTCTACACTGAGGTACTGAGATTTATACTATTCATTAAACAAGTACATACCACCATAAAATTTTGAATTCACATAGACTGATCTGCATGTCCCAGATAAAATTAATGAGGAGTGAATTTGTCCTCAGATTTTAGTCAAATGTTTTGCTGACAGGTGCTTGCTGATACATTTGATTTTTAAATCTTAGTTAGTTAATCAATCACAATAAATGCTATTTTAATTTTTCTTTTACATTTTCTTTTGATGTTATTTCTTTCATCAATTTACCAGCTTATTTGATGAATTATGCTAAACACCCTCCTCAGCTTGCATTAATTTTAGTAAAGCTCTTTCACTATGCACTAGTGCATCTGCTTGTTTTATCAATGTTTCCACTTCCTTGTCATTCCAATTTACTTGAGCAAATTCAGCTTGCTTTGTCATTTTGAGTACTGCTTCCATCTCAGTTGTTACAATATCTGTGTACTTTAAAAATTCTGCTTCTCTTATGTCTTTTGTGATCATTGTTATTTCTCTTAAATCATTAATCTTATCTGAAAATATTTGATAGAATTTTCTGTATAGGTGTGATTCTTTGTACATCTGCTTGACTTGTGTGTGCCTTTTCTTCTGGTGTCCTTGAGTTCAGATAGTATTTCTATCTATGACACTTTTCATGATGTCTGTGGTGCTTGCAATTTTTCATTTGATTATTTTCTTGGTTGTGATACATGGTTGTTCATCCATTTGCCACAACCTAGTTTCAGATGTTGCTCCCCAAATATACTTTTTTTTGGGTTAGTTAAATATTGCTATTTTGTATTCAGACATATTCCTGTCCTGTTGTCAATCTCAACAATAGACATTTTTCCCATTGGGCTCTGGTTCATTATGATTATAATTATTAATTTCTCAATTGTTTGCATTGTATTAGTGCTTATTAGTGAGAATGTGATTTCAAATTTCTTTGCTTTTGTCAATTGGTTTCTTGAGATTAGCAGTTTTAGTTCTTTGTCTTCTGTTATCAAAATTGCTAGTAACCAAGCTGGCATTCTAAATCTTATTTCCAGTTCATTGATTTCTACAAATATTGTACTCTTGAAATCTGTTCTTGTATTGACTTCATATGTGCAGTTAATCTCTTGTAGTACTATTTCCACACTTTTATGGTATTTCTTTGATGGTGCTTCTATTTTTATCATTGGCCATTGTTAACTAGTCTTTTCCAATTTCATTGTTTTCTAGATGTTTTCTATTTCTTTCAGATGTTCTTGCCTCTGGTTTAAACTACACTTTATGAATAGTGTGTTGGCTTTCTCTACATTCTCTGAATTCATTATTAATTCTATTGTTCTTGTCTGGCTGTACAAGTCTATTACAATATGTGGGTCAACCATTATTCAGTATACTTGGTTTTTGTTAATATGTTTTGAACTTTCATACACATATCATACAAGAATTTGGGTAACTTTTCCATTGTTGTCTTTGCTATTATCACTGTTTGAACATATTTTACCTTCACCATTATCAAAGTTTGGTTGATCTGATTTTCTAAGTTTTTATTGAATTCCTTCTCTTTCAGTATATGAATTATCATAAGATTTTCTTTATCTATATATATTTGTGGAATGTTTGCAATCTCTTCTTTGTAGCACATTAGGTTTTGCACTTTTGTTAATGTAAAATCTTCATCAAATGTAATGTGTACTGTACTCCTCATATATGGCCATTCTAGCATTTCATTCATCTTCCAAGGGTAGCTCATTATCACATTCACTATGGGTCTATTGTCTTTATTGAGTAGCATTGGTAGGTTTATGCCTTCTGTTCTTGCAATTTTTCTTATGTATGTTTTTGTTTCTGGAGATATTTTTTCAAAAGATCTGTGTCTCATTTTTTTGTGTCTATGAAGTAGGGATGTAATGTTTCTCCATCAATCATAGACATGCATTTTTCTCTTTCTTTAGATCTGATAGTATGTTCTGATGTAGTTTCTGAGAGGACATATAGCATTTGCACTTGAGTGAGTCATAGCAGCATCCTTGTACTGGTGCTCAGTTCATAATCCATAGGTTCTGAACCTGTACTAATGGCTTCTAATTGGTCACCCTTGAATTGGCTCCTTTTTGTTTGATCTGTTAGTACTTGACCAGCTGTGGGTTCCACAGTAGTGTCAGCCTTGAATCACTTTCATATTTCTATGGTTGTTCCCCCACTTTTAATTCCCCTGGAACTCTGTTGGTCCACTTGCCTTTGAATCAGCATTGTGGACTTCTGGATGGAAAGTTGTGCTGCTGTTCTACACTAGTTATCTGCTTGCCCTTAAATTGGCTTTGCAAACTAGTAGCAGGATAAGCTTTTTGTCTGTTTGTCTCTCTGCCCTTGAATAACTAGTAGCAGGATAAGCTTTTTGTCTGTTTGTCTCTCTGCCCTTGAATAGGCCATGAGGACTACTAAGACAGCTTCTCACTCTGTGCCACTTATTCATCAGTTCTTCATTCTTGTCCCTTTTGCCCTTGCATCAGCATCCAGTTCAAGATGGTCTTCTCACTTTTCTTCTAATATTCATTGGTTGCTCTTCTGCTCTCTTCTCTCTGTGTATTCTCTTCTTCAATGGTTAATGCATCACTTTTTTCTAACTTCCTAAATTCACTTAATAAATTTAAATCCCATATTTCAGGGTTATATCTATTTTTATTTTTAGCTGTCCTTTGAGGCATTATCCTTTTTCGTAATTGTTCATTTCTGACATTACATTCTTCATCATAATTCTCCTCCAGAAGATTATCTAAGTTGTCCATTTCATATATAGTCTCATTATTATTATTACATGTTAACTTGAACTCCACTTCTCCATCTAACTTCACATCTTCAATATTGCTCTCTTAAGGTTTTGAAAAGGCATTACTCTGTCATTATTTAGTACATATTCATTATTAGGTAATTTTCTAGCAGCTAGTTTTTAATTTTTTTACTTGATTTACATCAGTCACATTTAATGATATAAATGTGTATACCATTTCCCCTACTTTATACACTTGTCCATTTATTTTTTATTATAATTTCTTTGTTGTCTCACTGCTGACTTCTCTTTATTGTGGCACATCATTTTGTGGATCTCTGTGATTTGTGATTTCAGCTGCTTTAGATATTCATTATCTATTTTCTCACTATAATTAAAGTATTGCATTGATAAGGGTGTTACTGCCTCTCTATCAAACATTGCCTTGAAGGGTGTTACTCCCATTGTGGAGTGTACTGTTGTATTATAAAAATACTCCACCATTTCTATTACTTGTCTCCATTTTTTTCCTCCTATTCTCATTGTTGTGACTATTATTAGTTTAATTAATGTTTGCTTCAGTCTCTCTATGGCTCCATTAGCCTGTGAATCATATGCAATTGTTCATTCACTTGTTATTTCCAATAGCTTCACCATCTCTTGGAACAATCCACTTTTGAATTGCAGTTCTTTTTTAGTTATTATTGTTTCCATTGGTCTGAATTTTAATATCCATTCTTTCATTACTATCTACTCCATCTATTCCACTGTTGTACTCACCATTGGCACCATCCTTGCATACTTTGTGAAATTATCTAACATCACCAATAGGTATTGATATCCTTCCTTGTCTTGAGAAAACATTTCTAAATCTATATGCACTATTTCATTTGGTTGTGTTGTTATCTTTTCTACAGGAGCTCTTTGCATCAGAAAGTGTTGCTTGTTATTTAACAAACATGTGGTACATTTGTTAATCATATCTTCTATAACTTTCTTGACTGCCACTGTAATGAATCTAGTGTTGAATGTTTCTTCCATTTGTATAATCCCTATCTGACCATTTTCATGCACTTTTCTAATTATTTCTCTTTTGTAATACTCTAGGATTGCTATTCTGTTGCTTTGTGTTTCCATATATAACAATCCATTTCTGTTCTATTTCCATTTGTACTTCTTGTAGTAGATTTTGCTATCTTAGATAGCATTTTTTTCAGTTTTTTATTTATTGCCTGATTTTATTGAGTGTTGTCATCCTTGTTTTTCTGTTACCTCTTATTCTGTTATTTCCTCTTTTAACATTATTGGTAATATAGCATGTCCTCTTTTGTCAACATTTATTTCTGGTAATTTCTTGTATTCTGTATAAGGTAGACATTGAAATTGCTTCTTTTCTCTGTCTTTCTTTTCATCATCCCTTTGATATTCTGATAGCAATGTCCAGAAATCTGTGTTACTGTGTAAATTTCCCTTTCTGTGCTCTATTGTAAATGTAAATTCACCCACCTTGACACTATTGACAATTTGTCTATTGAAATTTTTTTTCAACTATGCTAACCCACTGTTCTCTGTTCATACATGAAATTCCTTTCCAATTAAAAAGTGTCTGAATTTCCTAATGCTTTCTATTAATGCCAGCATTGATCTGTAGTTTTCTTGCTTGTTTTAAGTTTTCTGCTGAAAAATTGTATTGGTAATTTCTTTCCATTTTTGATTTGTCCTAGTTTTGCCCCTATCACCACTTTACTTGCATCACAATCTAGGATGAATTTTGTATAGTCTGGGGCATTCAGCAATGGTAGCTTAGCAAGCAACAGGTACTTGTTTAGGTTACAAATATGTTTGCAGTATTTTATATAAATATGTACAAAGTTAAACATTTAGTTTCTGGAGAATAAACTTCTTAAAAGTTCATTTATATTTATTTGGTTTGCTTATTTATTAAATAATACATAGTTAAGCAGTCAATGCATATAGTGTTCAAAAGCCTGTTGCAAGGGGAAATTGAATTGGTGCCTTGATCTTTACATGCATCTAAGTTAAGTGTATGAATAGGAATTTTTACAACATGCTTAACTGGCTACCAATCTTGCATTTCTACATGTAGTAATAGATTCACAATAAGGCTAGTCAGCTAACCTTAAGAATGTTACTTATTTATTAACTTGTTTTAGATCTAAATTTGTTACAACTTAGGAGACCTATACAGAGACTGATAATGGCCGTATTTTGTATTAGATTGTATTGTTATTGATTGTATCTACTTTATATGTAGGTTAGGAAGCTGCTTTAGTTTGTAGTCAGTTTGTACATAGTTTTATCCTTTTTATGTTGTGGCAGCTAGTGTCATGCATTGTTGCTTTAATGATTGCATATCTTTTATTTGTTCAGCAACTAGTATTTCTGCATCTTTGAATATTACATATATTACTAAGCCACACATTGTTGAGTGTGAGCTATTAAGTCAAATTGTGAATGGTATTTATTATCACCAAGAAGTTAGGATACACATAATAAATATTTTCATTGTGAGCATGAGCTGAGTTGCTGGAATATGGAATCCTCAGAGTGACAGATGGACTCTCAGTGATTGGATACTGCTTCAGGCAGTTGCCCACAAACAACTGGAGTATATTGAAGCTACCCAAAAAGTAGTGGTTACTCATTATACTTGTTTGAAACTCAATATAGTTCAAAAGTAAAGTGTATGATAGACAACATAGTTCAACTAGATTGACATTACACCACTATAGAGAAACTGTATGGCCATGTTACTAAATATATACTCTTAAATGTAAATGCACATCTCTGCCTGGGTGATGATTCTACACTTTTCTTTTAATATGTCACTTTTATTTCCATTTATTCTCAGGCCTGCTTTCTCTAATGTTTCCAGTGTTCTATCCAGTTTATTTATATGCTATTTCACTGTATCACTTACTACTATAATGTCATCTATGTATGCATTTATTCTATCTTCTATTTTATGTTTTTTTTAATTTTCAACACTTTTGCTATGTGGCATTTAAATGCCATGTAGATCCACCCATACAAGCCATATAGTGTTATAAATGCTGTCTTTTCTATATCTTCTGGTTCCATCTTTACTTGCCAATATGCCTTGCATAAATTGATTAATGTAAAGCATTTGTGCCTACTTGCTTCATACAACATGTCTTTGATTCTCAGCACAGGGTATATGTCTTTTTTCATTATTTGATTGAGTTTATGGTAATCTATGCAGAATCTGTGCTTCTTTCAGTGCTTCACAAATACTGTTGGAGCTGCATAGCAGCTTTCACTTGGTTGAATTATATTATTATTGATTAATTCATTCAAGATTTGATTTTATTCCTCTTTCAGTTGCTCAGGTACTCTTCTAACAGGTAACTTTTTTGGCTTATCTGTGTTTGTCACTATTTTGTGTGTTTCACCTATAGCTTGTCCCACACTAATTTCGCCATAATTGAATATTCTCTTATGTTTATCCAATAAATTCTCTATTTGTATTATTTTGCTGTCTTCAAGTGCTGATATTCTTTCTTTCTTATTTAAAGTATCTTATATTCTTCTTTGTATTCTTCAACTTTTGTCCCTATGCCCTAAAGTCAGGTTTTGGGATTACTCATCACTTTGATAGTGATCATCCACTTTCACTTGAGTTGGCTTTGTGGATTACTTACTGTTTTCAACCACTCATTCTTGAATTGACATTGTGAATTACTCACTCCATCATCATTTTCAATTGACTTCCATATCACTCTGATTTTAGATTTGATGTATTTTCTGTATATCTTTACACTCAATTTTTTCATGTTTACATTTCTATTCATTGCAATTTAGAATTGGTATTTTCCTCTTCCATTCTTTTATGCACATATGCTTAATGGTATTGACCCTCTTTTTTTATTGATTCCTTTCTGTTCATACCACATTATTTTTGCTGTTATTTCCCCTTTGGTTTTTATTGTGTGAATTTTCCATTAGTATGGTTGCAGTTTTATGTCTTCATCTAATTTGAACATCACTGTTTTTTCTTTTCCTTCTTCTTCAATTTCAATTTCTTCGTCTTGTACCATAATTGTTTGATTTGCATAGGTTATTATACACTTGTTTTTCATCAGAAAACTTTGCTGGGAAAGTGGGAGATATTTATCAACTGATGAACGTCTATTTTCCTATTTTTTTGGGGAATGCATATTTTAAGCCATATGCTTTCAAAAATTTTAATCAATTTAAATCAAGTAGATTTCTGGGCTTAAAATGTTTTGGAATTAAAAACATCACTCCACCTCCTTTATATTTATTGCCAAGACTTAGGTCCCTGTAATCGCTCTATAACATGTGGAAGTTTTACCAATATTTTGCTTGATGGAGAGTGACCATGGTACCATATCTTCCATCCTGTTCTATGCATGCATATGATGATAAGTGTGTACACGTTTTTCTAAGGATTGTTTAATAAAATTATATGTTTCAGAATAAGCCATACAACAATATTAAATTGAGAATGCAAATTTATGTGACCTAAGCTGCTAATATCAATATGAGCCAAGGCAATAAATACCTATTTAAAAAGTGTCAGTAAGTTTTAGTCAGCATATTAAATTAAAAGATTGAGATGACACTAACACCCAATACAAATATTGGGGTGGCAATTGCAACCCTTGTCACCCCATTTCCGGGGCTACTGCATGTTCCTGCTCGAAATGATTACTAATATATTGAATCTATTTATATCTATCATTTAACTGAACTTACATTTTGTGAAATGTATGATCATAAGAGATTTCCAAATCCACGTAAGTAAATGATAATAATATGAATGATAATAATCAATTAAAATTCAAAATTATTATATGGCTATATAAGAGTAATTGTTGTTGTTATTATGTCATTAACAACTTATTGTTGTAGTTGGTTCTTACAAAAAACAAAAGAGTACAATATTATAAAAAACAACAGAAAAGTGAAAGGTTTTTGTAAAGATACATATACAAATTATAATAAAAACAATTGTCATTTTCATGTATATAATAGATTTTTATGAAATTTTTAGATAAGAAAGTAGCAGAATATAAATGGTCTTGTGATTACTTTTTCTTGAAATTTTTACAGGCAAAAGGTTAAGTGCAATAACCTACTTTAGAGGTATTCAGTTGATTGTAAAATTGGAAGTTATTGCTATTTTCTCTTTAATAATAAAGTTTATGGGTTCTAAAAATAATTGATAAGTCGTCAGCAATGCCAAAAATCGCCATTATCTCACTTAACATTACAATGCTAACATAAGTAGATGCATCAGCGGCAATGGGGAGGCCAGAGGGGTTAACATCAGCTTCAGAATGAATGAAGCCCCTAACACCCAGTCATACGGCCCTGGTCTATCTTTTGTATGAATCCAGATTCAAACATCTGTTTTGTGAAGTTTCATTGTTTTCGATTTTTGCTGAATATTTTCTTAGAAATGCATTATTTCTATTTATATTTATAATTAATAATTAATTTTGCCGCTCCAAGAGTTGGATAATTTGTTAAGAATGACAACTAATTATTTTGTAATGACATACATGTAAATATATACATGTAATTTCACCTAATCAAATGAAATGTTGCTTTAGTCACGGTAACTGCACAGTATTCAATCAACTTCAAAAATTTCAAATAAAATAATTATTACCATTTGAAAACAGGCTTTAAATTTGCAATTGTATGTTTGATATTTAAAAAAATGTTTTCCTCAGAATGACACATCTTGAATGGAAGACAATGCTTGCAACGCCTTAAAATGAAAACATGCAAACTAATACTTCTAAACTATTTATAAATATTTTATACATTTTAAAACACATTTTTTTGAATTACATAAAAGAATACATGCTCTTGAATTTGCGTGAAACTACGAGGAAAACTAGTAAGTATTTCTAGCTCCTCCCCTGTACCTGTACCTGTCTCCACTGCAGTGTGGTTTAAATAGCTAGTGCAGTTAGTAACCAAGGAGAGTGCGCTGTTTACGTAACTTTTCACTGACGAACTGATAGTGATTCCCATAATCTCCACAGTCTCATAAGGTACATAATTTACTCGAATCTAATATGTATACTAAAGATTACTTCTTGTCAGTGTACAGTAAATCGTTGGGTTGCATAATTTAGCGAAAATGTCTGTAACTTAAAGAGTAAAGTAGGCCTAGGTAAGAGTTGTGCTTTTGTTAATAATACAGATACGCAATATGAGCTTAAGCAAAACTTACAAATAAACAATCTTTTGCCTAATTAACTTTTCGAAAGAAGGAATTATTATTAAGAACTCCTTAAGGTGTGTTCCCACTAACGACTTTTATCAGCAGATTTTAATCGAAAATGCAATTATTTTCGTTCACATTGGCGATTTTTTATCATCCGATTTTTTATCAGAAAAAGCGGAATTGGAAGAGCGTTCAGACTATCGATTTTTTATCAGATGATATATTATCATCTTTTGATTGACAGTAAGAAAAACAACAACATCTGTTTATGGATTGGTTTGTATTTGAATGTAAACAATGTTTACATATTTTGAAGTTGGAATATTTCAACGACAATAAGTTACGTTTTGGAAGTCTGTTCCCTACTTGAAAAGTAAGCAATTAGTTTCAAGTAGCTATTCGACTAGTTTTAGTACCGTTCAGACTATCGACTTTTATCAGCTGATAAATTATCAGATGACAGTAATCTGGCTGTTTTGCCAAAAAATCGGATGGAGCGTTCAGACTATCGACTTTTATCAGTCGATAAAAGAGCAGATAGAGTGTTCACACTATCGACTTTTATCACTGATTTCTTGACAGATGATAAAAGTCGATAGTGGGAACACAGCTTTACTTGAACAGATCAGCAGAATTCGCTGTACTAGGTTTAAATCAAACGGCCATGTTCGACTGCAAAATCATGAGTTAGCTTTCCATTTACTTAAAAATGGAGTATCAATGATTCCAGCCAGGGCGACGACGGATTTTCTGATGAAAAGGCATTAAGAGAATGGCCAAAAGCGAGGCTAAGTCCATAAAAGTGTATTTCACGACCTTCGTGTTTAATTTTTTTAAATTTTTGACTAAGAAACCCCTTCTGTACGCCACTGGTTCTAGCACTGGACCTTATATAATTCCGTTACTAGTTATCATTTACAGAGTTTCCATTGTTAATATTTACGTTGTGTTGTCAATTATTTAAACATTAGGTAAAAAACGGAATTATTGAAGTTGCATATATACATTAATTTGTTTATTGGTAATTCATTGTACACGGAGGTTTGAGTAAATATATGTATTCAAAACTGCAACTAAACTTGGCAAGGTTTCTTTGCAACAGGGACTACCATGGAGTGCAAAATTATATGAAGAAACAAACTTCAGAATAAAATAGACATTACCTACTAAAAAGCCTTGCATTAAATATTCAGTTGCAAAATACTATGGATCAAGCTGCATGCAAACCATTACACGAAATATTTCTTGCTACGGAATATTTCTGTCGCAAGATGGTGTACGGAAATTGATTTCGGGTGCTATCTTAATACATGGCATAAAAATAATTTTTGCGATTGCTCCAAATTGGCATGCATTTTTATACCGTCACGAAATCTTTCTTAATGACGAAGCAATGCGCATTGTAGTGCTGTTTTTCTTCAAAGGAAATGTTTGTTAGATTTTGGGGCAATTTACATTTTATTCGGCCATATACTTTTCTTGAGAAGTCATAGAAAAAAGTATTTTTAGCAACTTCCCTAAATTGGTCTGATTTCGTGACGGTATAAAAATGCCGACCAATTTAGAGAAATCGCTAAAAATACTGATCATTTAATTCGCTTGACTAAACACAAATATGTGTCAAATTGTGACTCAAATACGAACCATGTACAATATCAATAATTCTACAGGATTTGGCTTCATAACCAATTTCCAGAAACATGTTTGAAAAGAAACACAAACAGAATATTTTAGAGGGGAAAAAAATAAATAGGTCTTAAAGTATTTTCATCCAGAAATTTAAAAAAATTAACACAAAGAATATATAATTCTTCCGTAAACGAGCATGCTTAATATCTTTTAATATCTCAATCATGACCCATATTACCTTGTAACATTGACCCAACCCATTTATATGTTTTATATGTTTTATTGTATGACCCGACCAGATTTGTCAACGAGCCGACATTTCCAAGCTCGGCTCGGTTCGGCTTGTTTAAAGTTTGTGTAAGTCAGCTCGGCTCGGCTCGGCTCGGTTCGGCTCGCCACATAAATTCATTGCACGATCCTCGTTTTAGCACGTTATTTTTTTAAAAATATTGTGCTCAAAGAATTTTTACATAGTTCTTTCTATTATTTAATAAACATTTCTTAAATAAGATTATAGGAATGGCATACTGAATTGAAAAAATAAGAAAAATTTCCATAATCAAATTAACAAGCAGAACTATAAACTTAATTACCTAAAATAGGCTCGTTTTGGGCTCTTTGTATATCAAATACTGTGCTCAAGCTCGGCTCGGCTNGGGGCAATTTACATTTTATTCGGCCATATACTTTTCTTGAGAAGTCATAGAAAAAAGTATTTTTAGCAACTTCCCTAAATTGGTCTGATTTCGTGACGGTATAAAAATGCCGACCAATTTAGAGAAATCGCTAAAAATACTGATCATTTAATTCGCTTGACTAAACACAAATATGTGTCAAATTGTGACTCAAATACGAACCATGTACAATATCAATAATTCTACAGGATTTGGCTTCATAACCAATTTCCAGAAACATGTTTGAAAAGAAACACAAACAGAATATTTTAAAGGGGAAAAAAATAAATAGGTCTTAAAGTATTTTCATCCAGAAATTTAAAAAAATTAACACAAAGAATATATAATTCTTCCGTAAACGAGCATGCTTAATATCTTTTAATATCTCAATCATGACCCATATTACCTTGTAACATTGACCCAACCCATTTATATGTTTTATATGTTTTATTGTATGACCCGACCAGATTTGTCAACGAGCCGACATTTCCAAGCTCGGCTCGGTTCGGCTTGTTTAAAGTTTGTGTAAGTCAGCTCGGCTCGGCTCGGCTCGGTTCGGCTCGCCACATAAATTCATTGCACGATCCTCGTTTTAGCACGTTATTTTTTTAAAAATATTGTGCTCAAAGAATTTTTACATAGTTCTTTCTATTATTTAATAAACATTTCTTAAATAAGATTATAGGAATGGCATACTGAATTGAAAAAATAAGAAAAATTTCCATAATCAAATTAACAAGCAGAACTATAAACTTAATTACCTAAAATAGGCTCGTTTTGGGCTCTTTGTATATCAAATACTGTGCTCAAGCTCGGCTCGGCTCGGCTCGTTGACAAGTTTGGCCCCGACCCAATCCGAAAAATCAGCAAGCGATGTGGCATGTGCAACTAAATAAAAATCTTAGCTAAGGAATTGTTTGATTAAAGCAAATATGGCTTGTGCCCCTCAAGCCCTCAGGATGCACAATGTTACGTCATACATCCCGATTGTGAACTAGGCATTACAATATTTGCCCGCAAAGAACAGTAAATACAATTTCAACTATTTCTACAGATATACAAACTTGTGAACAAAGGTTTATCCTTTTAGCTAAATTTTTTATACCTATAAACCGAATTAATCGTTAAAAATTTGTGTATCAGGAATATTTGATTAACATTGTAATATAAATTTTTATAATAAGCTTAATATATCTATTTGCGTTATGTAGGGAACTCAAAACGCTTAAATCTGTGCAATTCCTTATAACAAAAATTATTTTCTGTACTTTGTTTAAAAAATCCTAATTAGTTCAAGATGTCAAAAATCTATTTAAAGGTCTAAATATAAATAAAATATCAAATATGTCAATTACTCTTAACAATTGAACTATCAACTCTAAAATATTTATGTAAATGATTTTAATTGTTGAATTTAAGCCTGACGTCATCTTGTGAAACAAATTATATAATGTTAAGCAATTAAGAATTGCGTCCCTAAAAAATTTTTTAAAAATGAATACTTAAGTGGAGGGAGACCGTCCTCCTGCGTCCCCTCGCGAGTGCAGCCCTGGTCTGAAAGCTACTAACAAACACACTTTTCTTTTGTATTCAAAATACAATGAAATTGCTATTGTGAAAGATATGCCAACGGAATGCCTTAAACAATGCAATATAGTCGCGATTGATTTTCACGTGCTTTAACAAATTTGGCCAATTGCCATGCTTTATTTGTTAATTTTTGATTGAATCTAAATTTGTTGTAGTGACTTGACGTCGTTGAATATTATGTCCTTTCGCAAATTAACAGCATTGTTTTTTTGTATTTTGCATCGATCTTTTCAAAATACCATGAGGTACATTTCAGGACCGCTCTTGCCAATTGAAAGTCTTAAATGGGGATTAGATTCTGTTTATGTTGGAATCATTACCGGATCGTACGATGTATCTTCTTTTATTGTTCTATATTTACTACCAGTGTTGGTTAACCCACTTAATGAATGAACATATTTTACCATTGGCGCAATTGGTTCAGGGTTATTTCTTTCCACACTGGGATTAGCACACTTTTCAAATAATTCTTTAATGTTTGCAGTTGTTAGTTTCATTTCTACATTGCTATTTGAACTATTTCAATCCTTTGTCTTTTGTTCTGCTTACTCAATTTGCTCAAATTTATATCCATCCTATCGATTGGTCATAAACAGTGTCTTGCAAGCATCCACGGGTGCTGGAGCGACATTGGGACCCATTGTTGGAGATGCACCATACTTATATTTTGGGTATGCATGGTCATTTATAGTACCAGGAGCAATAAGCATTTCTCTCGGTATAATTAGTGCTTTGTTCATGTATGGAATTGAAATAAATAAGGATATTACAAATACCATGTTAGACAGCAAAGCAGTATTTTGCTTTGTCAGAAACCCTCATTCAATTTTAATTGCTATTCCACTACTAATTGAATCTCTTCACATGGGGATGCGAAGTACAGCATATGAACGTTACCTCTCTAGCAAATATGGTTACGATGCTGTGGAGGTTTCCTACATTTTTGCTACTAGATCACTGGCTTATATCATGTCAACCGTGATATATATCGTAATTATTAAAATAGGATATTCTCCAAAAAATGCTTTGCTTCTCTCTTCTTATCCACTGTGTTACCTCTATATTACTGTATCTACCCGAATTATATTCAAATGTTGCCTCGAAATATTATTTTTCTACAATGATAATGTTACAAGCATATGCATATAGCTTTATAAGTGCCCCATTCCTTAATGTTCTTGAGTGGCTGGCTAAATTTTATAAGGTTTGTGACTCAAATAAGGTTTTATTTTCATCTTATTTCTCGATAGTAATTGTAGTGGGAAATATTTTTGGTTGCGCCTTGTTTGGTGGAATGCTGGTGGATCTGTTGGGATTTCCTGCAACCAGTTTGCTTTGTTTTATTATAGACCTATTTGCTTTCATATTGGTTTTAGGATTCATGTACGCCAATTCATATTTATCACAATACACAGATAACATTTACTAAATGTGTTTTCTATATAAGTCAAATTAAATACGCAAGCAAAAATCTAACCATATAAACTTGTTGCTGTTCTTAACTATGCATTCTTACTAAAACTGATGTAGAATTTTGTTCTAAAAAAGCAAAACATTCTATTCATTATTAATAACTATAACTATAATTATTCTGTTCCAAATTTTTTCTGTGTCAGTGTTCTTCATGTTGCTCACATAACTCCTAAAGATATATATATATATATATATATATA